>CAUYSK010083710.1:0-50818 GCA_963575035.1 Avahi laniger | reverse complement strand
CAATTCAACTGTAAAGATATGGAATCAACCTTAGTGCCCATCCCACTGAGGAGTGGATAAAAAAATATTTTTATATATATTAATAAGATATATATAAAATATAATAGCATACTACTCAGCCATAAAAAGGAATGAAATAATTTCTTTTGCAGCAACTTGGATGGAACTGGAGACCATTATCCTATATGAAGTGTCTCAGTAATGGAAAAACAATTACTGTATGTTCTCACTTATAAGTGGGAGATAAATCATGGTCACACAAAGTAAAATAATGGTCATCAGAAACTAAGAAGGCGGGAAGGAGGGAGGAAGGGGAGGGATCAAAACCTGCCTATCAAATACAAAGTGCACTATTCGAGCAACATCTACACTAAAATACTCAGTTTCACAACTGTACAATTCATCCATGTAACAAAAAAACTCTTGTGCCTCCTAAATCTTTTGAAATCAAAAAATAAAAGTTAGGAATAGACAAGTTTAACCTTTGGCTTTAATTCATTCATTCGTTTGTTCATTCAACAAATATTTATTGATAATGCATCTCAACTAACAAAGATTTATTGAGAATGCATCTCAATTATCTTATCAGCAAGAGAGGGTTGCAATAATTGTTGTGCTAGTTATTTCTCAAGTACTTTCTAGCATTTACCTTCTTGTAATCTTCAACTATTCTCTTCAAGAAGACAGCTTACTCTAATGAAAAAATGGTGTTACAATGGTATAACAGTATTTAAATGTTGATTCTGCCCACTTAGTAGCTACATAACTTTGAACAAGTATCCTAACCTTTCTATACTTCCTCATTTGTAAAATAGGCTTAACAATACTCATCTCACAGGGCTTCTTCAAAACTTAAAAGGGACAGCATCCTATAGATCTCTTACAGTGTCAGACACATGATAGAAATGCAACATTGTTAGTTCCTTCTCATTATCTCCAGGGTACACGTGGCTTAATAGCTAAGTGTGAAGGCGTGTTAAGAGGATAGAGATTTCAGATCTCTGCGTAGAGATGAGAACTACACAACAGGCCATAAATGAAGCTATGCTCACCAGCAATACTTCTATGGTACATAGAAGTACTAGCCCTGCTAGCCAGTAATACCCAAGACGGTCTTAGCTGGTCATTTCCCACTCCCGACACAGTGCACATAGTAGGGATATTATCAATATTTGTTAACAAATAAATAAAACAAATGCAGCCTGCTTTTCTGAACAGAATAACAGCACAACAAAAAAATTCTTCAAAGAAGATACTGTGGAGAAAACTAAGATCCTTGAGGACAAGACCAGTGGCATTTCTTGGTACCCAATGACAAACCACCTGGGTACTTGGTTCAATAATGTTCTAGCTAAATGGGAAAAAAAAGGTCTCCTAAGACCCGAATCTGCCTGTAGTATAAATACAAATCACTGGACTGATAGGCCCTATTCTGAAGAGAACCACTTCAGCTTCTAATCATTTAAAATATATATTGTTTAGTCAAAAGATGGGAATGCAAGGAAGTGCAAATGGCAGAAAACTGTAGTGACTTACTACTCAGAGTGTGGTCCACCGACCAGTAAGTACCACCTGAGAGCTTGTTCAGAAAGGCAGAAGCTCAGGCCCTGCCCCAGGCCTGCCAGATCAGAACGTGCATTTTACAAGCCCCCACACGATTCTCAAGTTTGGGCCCCGTCGACACTGGTTTTCCAACTTGGCTGCACATTGTCTGGGGAGTTTTAAAAATATTGACACCTGGGCTCCACCTTCAAAATGCTGGGTTATTTGGTCTGAAATGCAGCTTGGGAAAAATGATTGTAAAAAAGGAAGAAGAAAAGCTCAATTAGAATCCCCTGGAGGGGGCTGGGGTGGGGGTCGGATGCAGATTGAGTTCCCTGCCTAGACCACCACAGGCGGCCAACACAGGGAAAGGACCTATTTCCTCCTGGAGAATTATTTCCCTGAGTTCTTCATGGTACCTCATATCTGGCCATGCGGACAAAGGCTCTCATGTGATCTAAGGGCCACGGGCCCCCCACCTGCTGAGAGGAGAAAGAGTTAACCCTGAATCCAGCCTTCCCTCTCCCCCTTCCGCATGCGCACCCTCTGCTGAGCCCTCTTCACACCACTGGAGCTTGGACATCTGGTTCCGTTCCCTGGAAACGTCTCCCCTTCTCATTGCTTCCCTCTCCTCAGGGACAGCTCTCCCGATTCCAGCCCAGAAGAATGACCTGGGGGCAGTAGCATCTAGCCCCGGGATGTCCCCACAGCCTCCTCCCAAGTCCAGACTTCCAGGTGGGGTTTTTGAAGTGATTACATCAGCCAGTTCATCAGAAATGTTCCAACCCTCCCAGGAATCTCTCTGGGACAATCATAAGGTTCTGGCTAATTTTAAAGTAATTAAAAGATTTTCTTTCTTTCTTTCAAGGCATGCTCAATTTCCATAGCTCCCCCTCCTTGGAATACACTTATTCGGACGTCTTCTTTTTCGTATTTTCCAGACTTTTGTCCCAAATGAGAACACTTGCAACAGATGCAAATCCTTTGCTTATTTGGCCTAGTTTATCAGCAGATAGTATTTTTACAATGCAGAAAGGCTTTTAATGGGATATGGAAAACGTCTTTTCCCCCGAAACACTAATAATAATAAAAAAAATCCCTTTTTAAAAATTTTTCTCCAAATTGCTTTTTATAACCCATTCAGCATTTTCAGGAACATAATTAAAACATCAAACAGTTTTCCTGCTGGTTATGCTAAAATTTGAATACTTGAGGCAGCCACTATTATTAGATATTAAAATGGACTTGAGTATTTATTAAAAAGATCGTCTTAAGTAACTATTCATTTGGGTTTGCTCTGTTTAATATAAAGACAAGCCCCATAATGTGAAAATACCTGTTTCTAATAAAGACCTTAATTGGTAGCAGGGGGATATTTTTTAAAAATATAAAATATGTATTTTGTTCACTATTTTTCCAGCTTAATGTGACTAATTTCCCCATTCAACCTTATCCCTAAGGAAAAATATAGAAAGAAAGGCCATTACCAATACATGAAGCTCGGTAGTTTGCTTTCGTTGGATGTAATTGCTATCAAGAAGCTAGTAGCCGGGTAATTTTGGTTTAAATGAGTACATAGCCTGAAAGAGGATAAATTAACCTTTATAGGACTGAAATTAAATTCCAGTGAGTGATTGCTCTAGCTCAGTGCACACTAAGTCCAGGGCAGGAGGGACATGTTGCCCAGGAAGAAAAGCTAATAAAATGCTAAATACCCTCTCAGTGGCAGGGGAAGAACAGGGTAGCCAACTCAGAGAGAAAAGGATGCGGAAGAAATGGAGGAAACCACAAGTGTTTGTTTCACTTGCTTTTCCAGGGGTTTGCAGACACTTCTAGATAAACAGTTTTCTCTTTTCAAAAACCCCAGCAGGCTTCTCAGAGACAAAAGCAGATCAGGTCTATTCACTGGACACACTGTTATTTCCAGCATAGGACATGATAGAGCCGTATCTGATACACAAGGAATAATGGTGGGATGAATGTGTGAGAGACGTGAGAATCGGCCCTTGTCTCCCTGGGGCTTACTAAGGAAAGCAAGACTGGTGAGCCAATCTGGGATACAAGATGGTATGAGCCCACTGTCTTTTGAACAGCATGGAGTAAATTTACGGAGTAAATTGCTTTTGGTTCAGGACACAATGGAAGGCTTCTCAGTGGAGGTGGCATTAAGCTGGACCTTGAAATACATGTCAGCTAGGGAAACCATGTTCTGTCAAGTCTTCAGAAATTTCTGCAACACTGGAGTGCCGTATCAGAACTCCTGGAATTAATTTCATGCCTTCAACTTTGCCTATGTGGACTCATACCATGGAGCTCAGTCCTTGCTTTCTTTGTGGAATGGAAGAAGAATGATCAGATGATCTGCAAACATGAACTAGGTGTCCACCCCCTACAAGGCACTCAGATGCTGCCGAGAAATGAGAAGAGAAGAGGTAGCAAAGTTAACATCTGCAACTGGCAATCGATTTAAAGCTCAGGGTGCATACCACCCACCAGCCCTAGAGGCCACATCAAACAATTGTAGCAAGTATACAGTAGGGACCAAATGAGTGCCACAGTTGCCAATGCTGTGGAAGGTGAAGATAGAAGTGACCTCTCAGGTCGTGGCAGCTGGGAAGACTAGCTTAAGGAAATAGACTTGAACTGAAAGCTGCCAGATACCTTGAAGAGCCTGCTCTAGATGAAGAATTCTAACGGTGAGACTCAGGGGAGACAGGGAGGAGGGGTAGACGCATTCTTTGGCTGAGACGCTATCGGCACTTTCAAACCAGAGAACAGATAGTTTCAATAAGAAGCGAGAGATTTCCCAAGAGAACAGTTTCCTCTCCCTTACTCTGCTTGCTCCGTCCTTTCTAAGCATACTCCAGTCTGCAGCGCTTATCCAATTTGATGATGCCGGCCAGTGTTATTTGGGGAGGAACAAGGGCTGGGAGAGACTGCATTGCCAAATTCTTCCTGATGAAAGCCTTTTCATTCTCGGCTCTGTAACCCCCACCCACTCACAGGGCCAGTCCCAACTTCTAGGCCCCAAAGTCAAGGGCCATGCAGCACAGGTGGGGAACACAGCTGGGGACGTCACAGCCTGTCCTATGGCCTCCCGAACAGAGTCCTGATGGATGGTAAACACAGAACAAGGGGTAGAGCTCTGTAAAGGCAACGCCGAACACATATCTAAAGCCAAAGAATTTTGTTTCACTATCCTCTGTTGAAGTAAAAACAGCTCCAAGAGTATTCCCTGGAGTGTGAGATGGTTCTCTCATCATACGGGGTTCAAAGACACTGCAAGGCGTGTAGTATAGCTGAAAGTGTCTGTATATAATGATGCCTTTATGATGTTGTTTTGTTTCTGGCTTGCCTTTACCTGAATTATCTGAAGACATTGTCTGAGGCTATGAAAAAATATGAATAATATTAGGCCTTAAGATCAAAAATCATTTTTTATTTCCACGGTTGTTAGCTGCCAATACCCCACGCACAGCTCTCAATTTCCAAAGCAGCAGTGAAATGCTGGAGAGATCAGGTGAGGGTTGGTTTTTTTTTTTCTTCTTCTCTTTTTCTTATTTTTATTTTTGTCATTATGCACTGGTCTTGATTTTTGAAACTGTTGAAAACTGTTTGATGTGGCAAAACCAATCGTGGGAGGGAAATCACAATTTAAATGTGAGATAAAAAGGAACTCTGTATATATGTATCACGAGATGTCCACCCAATGGAGCAAATTGTTTATTGCCTTTCGGGATGGTCCTGTGTCCCTTCAACCCAGTGTCCTTTGAGAGGAGACACTGCCACGATGGAGGCACTAGCTCTGGCTGGAGACCCAAAGGTGCTTTCCATGTGAAAAGACAAATCTCTGGCCCATCCTTTGAAATGGCAAAACAAGACTTCCTTTTCTCTTTTTCCCTTTCTTCACTTTGTTCATTCAACCTGACCTGAAGAATTCAGTTTCAAGAATTAAGAAGTTGAATTTTTTGTTTGTTTGTTTTTTGCCCCTATTACTTAACCCATGGGCAGTGCTCAACCCATGTTCCAATAAGCAGATAAGGACCAGAGTCACAGCCGATAGGTCACCTGAGGATGATCTGCAATCAAGCATGGCCTCCAGAAGCTACTAAACCTAACTCTCCGGGATCTGCTGCCTCTAACATCTAACACGGGATCTCCAACACTCGCCATATTAATAGTTTCCTGACCAGAAGACAGAGCATCTGGCCTCTGGCCTGGTTTAACCTCTAACTAGGTCACGAGTCTGAATAAGTCATTACATTTTCTGGGCCACAATTTCTATATGCTTTCTCCATTCTCCCAATTATTAAGATTCAAAGTCAGAGGCTATTAATGCCTCAGTCTTCACTGACCATTTCTGAGTCCCAGAGCCAACGCCTCCGACCATCCCTCCTCTTCATCCCAGCTGCCCTTGCTCCAGTTCGGGCACTCGCCACCTCTTGCCCTGACTCTACCAAGGGCTCCTGACCCATCTGCCAATCTCCAGTTTCTTCTGCATATCGTTCCTTCATTCCGCCCTCAGACCACTTTCAGATTCACCACCATGAACACTTGTCTGAGTCTGTCCTTAACCTGTTCAAAATTTATCAGTGGTTCCCCATTGCCTCTCGGTTAAGTATAGACTGTACTTCTCAATCAGCCAATCACAGTCCTCTACAAGAAGCCTCAACCTACCTTTTCATCCTATTGCCCACTGCTCCCCTTGTGCACCTACCCTCCAGCCACACAGCACACCTTGTTTTTCCCACGCACGTCTGTGCTTTCCACCTCTGCCCACCTGCGCACTGTTTCTCTTTCTGGAATGCCTACCCACCACCGTCTCTACCCTCACCCTGATCTGCATAGCAAAAGCCTTTCTACTTGATTTACGTATGAGAAGGCTCAGAAAAACATTATTTATAATTGTGAGAAAATAGAAACAAACTGAATGTCTAATTGGAAAACAGTTGAATAAATTATTAGACAAGCCTACGATGACTTTATAAATCATGTCTTTGAAGAATATTTAATGATATATGAAAACCAATTATTCTGTTAAGTGAATAGACCTCAAAAGTATTTATTCAGTGTACATCCAATTTTGTGAAATATGTATGTGCATTTGCATGTGTGTGAATACATAGATGTGTATACACGCATAGATAAAATTCTGGAAGGAATACATCAAAACATTACTTTTGTTTTCTTTCTGGGTCTGAGATTACCAGTGTTTTAATTTTCTCCTTTCTACTTTTCAATATTTTCTATAATGAACATGTATATTTTTATAATTTAAAAGTGCCATAAATAATCATTATCCATAAAACAGTACACACCTGTGGCCCCAGGTACTCCAGAGGCTTACGCAGAAGGATCCCAGGAGTTCAAGGCCAGCCTGGGCAACTTAGTGAGACACCGTCTCAAAAACCAAAAACAAATGAAAAAGTGAACAAAAGAAATCCGACCTTTGCTCAAGTGTCATCTGAAAGTTTATTTTTTCCTCAAAGCCTTTCTTGATGGTGTACTTCATGCTCCCCGACTACTGACTTCTACCAGTGGGATGTAACTTCCTCTTCATTTGATCCCCCTGCCATGTCACATGGCCTGCTTTGCTCCGTATATGTGCTGCTGTGTACACCTTTTATCCCTCCCCCTTCACCACACATGGCCTGGGAGCAAGGCCTGGACAATGGCTGCCTCCTGACTCAGCCCTGCTTGAGTCAAGTCTCCTGCTTGAATTGGCCACACACGGGCTCTATGGCTAAAAGGGTCATTACCAAGATAGTCTAAACATCTACATTAGCCATCCTGGACATCCTGGTGCATGTTACTTACTTATTAATATTTATCTATTTATTTACTGGTAGTTCTGCAGGGAACTAGTTTGAAGAGAAGTAGCTCAAACAACCTTTATTTCTCTCTTTCTTCGGAAAAGAAGAGGAAGCCAGCTTCAACTCACCTCTGGTCTCTTTCTGTGAGCAAGTTCAAGAGACACTTGGTAGTATTGACCCCAGATTACAAAAACGGCACTCACGGTTTCCTAAAGGATATCTGTCCCTAGAAACAAAGGACATCCTCATTCTTGAAACCCTAATTAATGATGTAGAGCCATTACTCAAACCCTTCACTTCCTAAGTCCTGGGCTAGGAAGTGTCATATATTATAAATTGAGACCATCACTGCCGGTAATCTCACCCTGATCCCTAGGACCAGGCTTTCCCAAGAGTTGCCATCAACTTGTCCCTCAATCCAAGTTTCTGAAAACTCAGAAAGACTCAAGTGCAAGGATTTTCTCTTCTGGCCTCCTGAAACCTTGCACACAGGAACACTTCTGCAGCCCTCATCATTTCCATTTCCCAAACCACGCCAGAGAAATGGAGATCTCGGATATGCGTAGGAAGGACTGCCAGAAACCTCCAGTTACGTAGTGGCTCGCATATACAGAAGGAGCGGGAGACATTCCCTACTTCTGAAGAGAACCAGTATGTGGAAGGATGATTTAAGAGTCATCAGGAACCAACCCCCAAGTGTACCCACCCTTCTCTGAGTCCTCTTCAACCTTGAGATTTTGCTCAAGTCCCACCCCCTCAAGGACATTCTCTGAGACTATCTTTTCATAACCACGTCCTTCTCTGAACCCCCACAGCCAACTTAATACCTTCCTCCTACAGTTTTATGAGAATTATCGACAATGTAAACAAAGCATCCAACATAGGGCAGAACATGTAGTAGGTACTCAGCAGTTACCGTTAATAAGACACTGCATAGTCTTCATTGGTGCTTATCTCTTTAATTGAATGTTGGCTCCTTGAAGACAGGGATCATGTCTTCAGAAATAAAGCTTTTAACCATTTAACATCATTGGGAAATGGATTGTTCTAGACTGCAGAAATTTCCTGGGTGACTCTGAGTATGGCGCACAGGCATTTGCAGAGGAACTGGTTCTGTTATTCTATGACCTGTCCCTAATTTTGAATCCTGACACATAGCAGAGTCTAGGACTGGTTTAAGCTGGCATCTTCACAGCTACTGAAGTGTACAAGGGTTTCTGTGTTTCTCACCACAGAGCAATCCTACATCTCTCCCTGCCTCACTGACTTCTGCCTCCACTCCTTGGCGGTCAGTCCTTTGCTCCTTCGTCATCACATCTAATCTCCCAACAGCCCCTGTGACCGCTTCTGATTGTTGACACTCTCTTCCTCTGCACCTGCTGGCTTCATTTACTCTTTTCCTCGTCTGCTCCCAAACGTCTTGGCTCTTGTGTGGAAATGTGTGGCCTCACCTGAGCAATATGAGATGCTCGTCTCGGGGCACACAGTGTCCAGGGTCCCCCCTTCTTGGGTCCTCAGATCCCCACTGCCATCCTGGTCTTACTCCCCAGGAAGATTCCTTTTCCCTTTACAGCCAGGCTGGATAATGGTAAGGAAAATCAAGATAATAGAGGCCTTTACCCTCCTTCTAAATGACCTCCGCTCCTGGTAGAAAGTTAAAAATGTTGGAAGTTCAATAAAAACTTATTGGTTGATGCGGCGAAGTAGTTACCGAACAAGAAACTAGCGCTCAGGACTATATTTGGCCTTAGCAAACAAAGTGTGAGCCACAGAAACGTCCCTAAGCCATGCAAGGCTGTGCCGAGTTTGGAGGGAAATAGAAAGTTTTAGGTAAGTTAGTCTGATTTTTGTAATTTCCTAAAGATATTTGACATCAGACGCTTCCAGGGCTCCAGATGTCTGGGTCGCTGTGGCATGACCCAGCGTGAGGCAAGATGCTAAGAGAACAGACATTGCCCTCTGCAGATAATTAGCACAGCTAAGGAGCAAAAACTTCCTGCCTACTGCTCTGTCTACGTGGCTCTCATGGAGGGCTGGGATACAGGGACTTTCTCTTCCTCAATTGAGGCATGTGCAGGTGACTGGGGAGAGGCGCGGGGAAGATGAAAACACCGACACGTGAAGCCACATCGTGATGCACTCTGTGAACTCCTGATTTGCAAATGAAATTTCTCCCACAGACAATGCGAACAGCACCAAGCCCTGATTGAAGACACAACTCATGAAAGTTTCCAAGTCAGAACCGGAAAAACCTCCAGCCGCTGAAGGCAGAAGGCAGCGCTGGAAATAATGAACCACATTAACTAAGAAATCGCAAAAGCCATCTCTATTAGACAGCTGTGCAGGTCAAAAGGAAACCAGACAGGAGACAGCAAGAGGAAACTCAGGCTCCCCGGGATAATTGCAGTGCAATTAATATGAGTGAGTCACCACCCTGGTGGAAGAGGGACCCTGATGCAGCTAAGAAGGAGAGGGTACCCAGACCAGTCCCTTGGTCTGTCAGCGGCAATTCTCCTTCATCACCACCTGTGGGACCCACGGAAACATGCTCAGGAAATAGGTCAATAAGATGATATGCTCCAAAAGCATCCACAAACATCAACACAGAAAGTGCATTTCCTAGACACCTGGAAATGGATTTAAAAGACTTCCAACCCAGTTCTTAGGCCCACTGGGTCTCTGACAGCAAGTCAAAGGGACAGCCAGTTACCAAGAGAGGGCTGAGAAGGAAAAGGGCGGGTAGGCTGGAAATAACATACATTGAGCACCTGAAGGGTGCTGGGTGCGATATTTTCCTCCTCATAACCCTATGGGCTAAATATTTCTATCCCCATTTCATAGATGTATAAACTGAGTCTCAGAGAGGTTAAAGAAAAGCAAGGCAGGAGGAAAACACAAGAAAGCAGAGGTAGGGGTTGAAGGTGGGGTGTGAGAAGAGAGAGCACACTAATTAGTCTATGAAAAGTCCCCATGTTCTCCTCACATCCTCGTTGGCCCTTTTCCCCCTGGAATTCTGGACCTCACCAAAGACAGAGATCCCTGTGCTATAAAGAAAATCCCAGGGCCCCTTAAGACCTACATTTGAGTCACATGTTGGACTGGGCCATGTCTCTGCCCTCCTGGAGCACACAACATAGACACCAAACCAGAGAGAGTGCAGCAGTGCTCGGATTATGGTGTGCATCTGCCAAATGGGGAGCACGTTATGAGGCAAACTCTGGGCCAGACTCTGGATCAGCAGGTGATTTTGATGAGGGCGACAACCACTACCACACTTTGAAAACTGCAATCATAGATGTTTTAATTCCTTGAACTAAAAGTGTACTGGTTGATGTTACCAAGCATTTTTCCCCTCCCCATTCTGGAGTACCTGTGGAGGTATGAGAACTTTCCAGCAGGCAGAAAGGCAGAAACAGGACAGCCAAGGACAGCCCAATTACGACTTCTCTCCTATCAATGTGCTGGAGCTAGCTGGTACCTGCTTACAACAGCCAATTGTTAAATATTCAGACATTTGCAAGCTGCTTGTTAAACCTTAGCAGCTTGAAATCTGCCATGGTGGGCAGTAATTACACCACAGTAACTGGCAAACACTAAAAATCAAGGCTTTGTTTTTCCCCTCCCCAGAGAACCAGTTTACTGGTTGCAAGTTGCAGAAAGGCTACTCAAATCATCTTAAGCAGAAGGGAGATTCATTTGTTGTTATAACTAGAAAGTCCAAGGGTATAACTGTTTTTAGAGAAAACTGCATCCAAAAGCTTAAAAGATACTGTTAAATCTTTGTCTCTGTCTCCATGTTTCAGCTCTGCCTTTTTCTGTGTTGGTTTCGATCTGCAGACAGATTTTCTCTATGCGGCAGGGAAGATGGCAACTACCTGCCTTGTATCCAATTTAACCCAACTTATAAAACTCTAGGGGGAAAGATGATCCTCCTGTTGGCTCTACCAGAGAAGTCCTGAGAGCATTCTAACTAACCTGGGGTCACATGCCCATGTCTGAAATAATCAGAGACAAAGGAGAAGCTGGACTCTAATGGGCCAGCAAGGATTGTGTGTCCTGCCCTGAGAGGCAGAGGTAGTAGCCACCACGTTCGACGTTAGGAGTTTTAAAGAACCAGAGCTAGGGATTGATATTTAAGCAACCCCTCTGACTTAGGTGAGATAAAGGGCAACAAGGCCCCCTGCAGTCAAATGTTGTGCTCAGCCTTATCAGTGCACTGGCGCATGGAAAGGATTTAGGGAGCTGGTGGGAATGACGCAGTGAAGAAAGCTCATGTAAAAGGACTTAATGACTATCAGAGAAATCATGGGAAAATGGTAAACATAGAGTACCGGCGTCAGACAGCCTGGATAATGTTAGCTACTAGCACACAAGTTGTTGTGAGGATTAAGTGACATCTACAGGAACAGAGTGAAGCAGATGCCCGGGCTGTCGTGAATGCTCAATACTGGCAGCCACCGTCACTATTATTACCTCTATCTAGCCATGTGGCCTCAGATTCCTCCCCTATGAAAAGACAGTGATGATAACAAGAGCTGCTTTGTAGGGTTGTCGTGAGGCTGGGAGACACTGCAGCACACGCCTGCCCCGTGATGGCTACTCCCTGTAAATGGTGACCAGCCCAACCAGGAGAAAACACTATTTTTCAAGGCTCCCTTGCTCTTGTCTCAATTCCTTCTCTGAATCATCAAAATACATACTTGACATTTGTCTTCCTTTCCTCCGAGCACATTAAGACATAGTCGAGGAAATAAGACAACCATTTTATCTCCCAAAACAACCTTCTGGATAATGTGTTTCTCCAGCAGTTTTTTCCAGAGCAGGTGGGTTTGGTTAAAGGGAAGTCAGATGTTAGCAAATATTTTCTCTCATGCTGATTTCCTGAGAAAATTGTGCAAGTTCCTTGAAGGCTAAGGAAAAAAAAAACCTCCATCTCTCTAACTTCAAAAAAGACATTGAAGGGGGTATTAGTGAAGTACACAAGATCTTTAGCAGAGTGGATAATATCAATGCATGTTGCTACTTTTGATATTGCCTCGGTGACAGGAGTGGGGCAGAAGTGGAAGTTCAAAAAAAACAAATTCAGAAGAGACGGATAGGAAGAGCTTTGTCACTCAAAGAATAATAAATGTTTGCAATGGCCTACTGGGCAAGGCTGGTGAGGGAAAGACCGTGGGTTCGTTCGAGTAGCAATTAGATGCTATCCTGGGGGAAACACCGTATTACAAGAGAGAAGCATCAATGTGGGGAACGGCTTTTTACGCTCCTAACATTGTCTATGTTCTTTTCTTACTCTTAAGGGTCTGCAGTCCCAGCAGAGTAAGTGAGCCCAGGAATTAAGCCCAGCAGTCTGCCCTGGGAAACTGGGCCAAGAGAAATAATGCCGTTCAGACAGGACCACAATTTGCAATGCTCGGCTATAACATCCCTTTCCATTGTTTCTTAGGTCTTGAGAGACACAGATGATACCAGGGCAGGGAGTGGGGATGTATCCTTAGGGCCCCTCTAGCTATGCTCAGCTATGCCCAATTATGCCACATGAAGTTGGCTATATTCCCAGGTTGAGAAATTCAATTTCATACACAAATGGAGTATTAAAGGACATGATGATCCTAAATAAGAAAGGCCATTGTCCAAAGGCCAGATCTTTTCTTCATGGAAGTCCATCGTGATCTTGGCCTATCCCAGTTTCAGGGACCATTTTGTGTGCCATTTTCCTGACATGGGTAAAAGGCAATGTTTTCAGATATTTTTCAAGACACATACTTTCTAGACTCCATTTGTACAGTAGTACTTCACATCTCTACTTTTAAGGTCTTTTAAGTTTTGTGTCAAAGACATAATTCAAGTTGACAATATAGCTTCCTCATTTCAATACCCGCATGAGGCATTAGCAGAGTGGCGTCTCCCAAATTCCACTCCTAAGTCACCTTTCGGGAGAACAGGCAGCCACACACAGAATCTCAGACATAAAGGAAAATAAATGATTGAGAATAATCAAATATTTGGGAGGTGCCAATCTCAAAGAGAAGAACTAAAACTAAGACAACTCATTTTCTCAGGCAACAGAAAAATATTTTAGAATTTGTATAATTAAGATCTGCCAAAAAAATCAAATTGAAATACTTGGAATCAAAATTCTGGCCACAAAAATTATTAATGGGTGGACTGGAAAAAAAAAAACCAGTATGAAATATATGAAGAGCAACTTAAATCATTTAGAAAACTGAGAGGAAGTATTCATGTAGAATCCAGTGTCAAAAGACCATGAGTTCAAAATATGACAAAAAACAGATGGTGGAGGTTGTTGATTTCATCTAATAGGACTGTTGTTCAGATTTCATTGAATAGGATGTTTAGATGGAAGAAATGGAAGGAATACAGCAGTGAAAATAAATTGTTTTATTTTAATAGGGAAAAAAATGTTTGTAGAGCTGATTCTGCATATCGAAGGAACCCACTAAGTGCCTATAAAAATAAGATGACTTTAAACTAAACACATCATGTGAAACTTCATAAAACTGAGGATAGAGTGAAAAATCCTAAAAAGCTTACAGGCAGGAAAAAATAGTTTATTTACAAAAGAACAAGAAAAAAATGGAATCAGATCTCAATAGAAAACAAGAAAGCAATATCTTCAAATTTCTGAGAATAAAATAAATTTTTACCTCTGTCTCATGTCCATCCAAATTACATTTAAATGGGAGGACAAAATAAATATTTTATCTGACATTAAGAAAATCACAAACTTTATCACAATTAAAGAATTACTTCAGCAAAAAACAAAACAAACCAAGCAAGGGATAGATGACAGATTCAAGACACAGTTTTGCCTAATGTGTAGTTAAATGACTTTTTATACATAATGAAATGTATAAAAACTATTAATATTTGGAAAAAATCTCAAATTATGCCAACATGAGAACATGAGGAGATGGGTACAGAAAACAATGAAAGCAAGCTAAGATTCATAGTGTGTGTGCGTGTGTGTGTGTATATGTGTGTGTGTGGGTGTGCACCACAGACATTAATAGGAAAAATAAAAGGATAAGGTATGTTTTAAAAGTGTATGGGAAGGGTCTCTGGTAATGGCAGAGTAGCCCCTATTAGCATAAACCTCCCTCAAATACCAAATGTAAACTCTGAACAAAAGACATAAAGCAGTTACCTAAAGGAGACAGACAGTAACCAAAAATAGCCAGAAACGAAGAGAATCAACACTTGGAAGGAGGAAGCAACACAATTGGTTAGGGTTAGGGTTACCATTTTTATAGCTCTTCACCTAAGGACAGTCAGTGACAGGCAGGGCAACTAAAATTTACATAAAAACCTATAGTTTCACTGGCTTGAAGATCCATGAAGCAAAATTTGTTTACAGAGGCTAAAAGATGAGAAGAAAAGTCTCCAAAAGAAGAGAACGAGAGAAAAGGAGCCTCAATTCTATAAATAAACTGCGCTGACTAACTCCTGAATTATGCTGGCTTGGGGCAGACTCCAAGCAGTCCAGCTAAGCCAACAACCACAGGAGTCTTTGAGTTTGAAGTTTGAGTCCAATCGAGTTAAAAGTCTGCTAAAGCAAAAATATCTATACTCTTCAGAATATAGCAAAATCCAAAGTCTTTCAAATATATCATTCAAAATGTCTGGGAAACAATCCAAAATTACTAGACATGCAAAGAAACAGGAAAATGTGATTCATACCCAAAAGAAAAGACAATCATTGGAGACCTACTGCAAGATGAACCAGATATGTAAAATAGCAAACAAGGACTTTAAAGTAGCTATTATAATTGTGTTCAAGGGTATAAAGGAAAATATGCTCCTATAAATAAACAAAATAAGGAATCGCAGTAGAGAAATAGAAACAATAAAAAAGGATTAAGTGAAAATACTATAATTGAAAAAAATACATAAAGTTTCTTAAAATGGATATCTGCTTTGTTAACAGTAAATTGGATATGACAAAAGGAAAAGTCAGTGGTAGTCAGTGAACTTAAGGAAAGAGCAAAGAAATGATCCAGTCAGAAGAACAAAAATATAAATATTTTTTAATGAACAGAGATACGGTGATCTGTGGGACAATATCAAATATCTAATATCATGTAATTTTACTACAGGAAAAAAAATGTGCGGTAATAATGGTCAGGGTTTTTTTCCAAATTTGGTAAAAAATTTAAGTTTGCAACTTCGAGAAGCTCAGCAGACTCCAGGAAGAATAAATACAAAGGAAAACCAAACTTAGGCACATCACAACCTGATGGGAAAAAAAGATAAAGAAAAATTGAAAGCAATCAGAGTTAAATGACACATTAAACAGAGAGAAATAATAATACAAATTACCACAGAGAGCAGAAAAGTTAGAGGCCAAAAGACAGTAGAAAAATATCTTTAAAGTGCTGGAAAAAAGAAATTGTCAACCAGAATTCTATATCCAGTGAAAATATCTTTCAGGAATGAAGGTGAAATAAATACATTTTCAGATAAACCGAAACTAGGATAATTCTTCACCAGCAGACCTGAGCTATAAGAAATGCTAAGGAAAATGTTGAGAGTAAAGGAAAATTTGGATCTTCAGGGACAAATGAAGAGCACCAGACAAAGTAATTATGTGGATAATATGAGAGACTATTTTTTCTCTTGACTTCTTTAAAGCACGTGCAACTGTTTTAAGCAAAAATAAAACATTTTATTGTGGAAGACATAATACAAGTAAATGTAATATATGTAACAATTATAGCATAATGTATGGATGGTTAATGGACCTATGCATTTGCTAAATTCTTAAGTTTTATATGATTTGAAATCTAGGTAGATTGTGAAAAGCTAGAGAAATATGTTGTTACCCTTGAGCTACCTCTCAAAAAATAATTCAAAGATATAATAATAAAATTAAAATTGAAGTCTGAAAATACTTAATAAATCCAAGAGAAGGCCAGAAAGGAGGAATAGAGAAACAACAACAACAAAAAAAAATAGATGGAGTAAACACAAAACAAAATCCAATCACATAATAAATTACATTAAATATAAATGGACTAAATACCCTGAAAGACAAGATCATGAAAATAATAACAAAGCAAGATACAACTATATGCAGTCAATAAGATAAATAATTTAAATATAAAGACCCAGACAGCTGAAATAAAATAGATAGAAAAATATATATCATGCAAACAGCAGGCATAAAAAGGCTAGAGTTATTATGCTATCATTAGATAAAGTAGACTGCAAGAACAAAATGTATTACTGGAAATAAAGAGAAACATTTCCCAATGTAAATGTATAAATTTATCAGTAAGACATAAAAATTATCTATATGTATTTAGCTGATAACAGAGCTTCAAAATATATAAAGGAAAATGTACAGATGTGCAAGGAGAAATAGCCAAATTCACAACCATAATTAGAGATTTAACAATGCTATCTTCTGACGTTTCATCTATTAATTGATAGAACTAGACAGGAACTAAGACATAAATTTCTGAACAAAATTGTCAGCAACATCAGAATACACATCATTTTCAAGGGTATGTGGACTGTTCACCAAGGCAGACCGTATGCTGGAGTGAAAACAAGTTGCAATAAAATTAAAAGATAGAACTGACGATAATGAATTTATAACACATCCAAAACTGTGGGGTGCCACTAAAACAGTGCTGTGCTAGTTTCCTATTGCTGCTGTAAGCCACTCTGGGTGGCTTTTAAAAACATACACACTAATTTATTCTTTCACAGTTCTGGAGATCAGAATTCTGAAATTAGTTGCACTGGGCTCAAATCAAGTTGTCCACAGGGCTAGCTCCTTCTAGGAGCTCTGAAGAAACAATACATGTCCTTGCCTTTTTCTGCTTCCAGTGGCAGCCTGTATTCTTTGGCTTGTCACCCATTCCTCCACTTTCAAAGTGCAACACTCCAATCTCTGCTTCATCACAATACATTCTTCTCTGACTCTGACCCCTCCATCCCTTCACTTTCAGCCTTTATGTGTCATTAGATCTAAAGTGAGTCTCTTGTAGACAGCATAGTTTTAGATCTTGGTTTTTTAATCCATTCAGCCACTCTGTATTTTTTGATTGGTGAATTTAATTCATTTACATTTAAAGTAATTATTAATAAGTAAAGACTTACTATTGCCACTTTGTTAATTATTTTGTCTGTTGTGTAGGTTTTTTGTTCCTCTCTTCCTCTCTTGCTATTTTCCATTGATATGATGATTTTTTGCAGTGATGTACTTTTCTTTTTATCTTATTTGTATCTATGATAGAATTTTTAATTTGTATTTACCGTGAGACTTGCATAAAATTTGCTATAGTTATAACAGTTTACTTTAAGTTAATAAAAATCACATATAAATCACATATAAAAACTCTACACTTTAACTCCTCCACACTCACACATTATGTCATTGATGTCAAAATATACTTTTTATAGTGTATATTCATTAACAAATTGTGATTACAGTTATTCTCAATACTTTTGTCTTTCAATATTTCTACAAGGGTTAAAAGTGATTTGTGCATCACCATTACAGTATTATATTATTTTGTTTTTGTCTCTATATATTTACCTTTACAGTAAGATTTATATTTTTATATGCTTTCATGTTGCTATTTATTGTCCTTTTATTTTAACTTGAAAAACTCCCTTTAGCATTTCTTCTAAGGCAGGTCTAGTGGTGATAAACTCCTTCATTTTTTGTTAACTCTCCTTCATTTTTAGAGAACAGTTTGCCCAGTATAATATCTTAGATGGCAGTTTATTTCTTTCAGCACTTTGAATATATCATCTTCCTCATCCCTGTCCTGTAAGATTTCTGCTGAGAAATACATTGATAGTTTTATGGGTGGGTTCCCTCATATGTAATGAGTAGCTTTTCTCTCACTGCTTTCAAAATTATTTATTTGTCTTTGACTTTTGATAATTTAATTATGTGTTTCAGTATGAATCTCTTTAAGTTCACCTATTTAAGGTCATTTGTGCTTCATGAATCTGGATGTCCATTTCTCTCTCCAAATTTGGGAAGTTTTCAGCCATTATTTTTTAAAATAATCTTTCTGCCTCTTTCCCTTTCTTTTTTCCTTCTGGAACTCAAATAATATATGTATTGGTTCACTTGATGTTGTCCCATAAGTCTCATAGGCTTTCTTCACACATTTTCATTCTTTTATTCTTTGCTCTTCTGACTGAGTAATTTCAAGTGGCCTGTCTTCAAGTTCAGTGGTTCTTTTTTTCTGTCTGATCAAGTCTACCGTTGAAGCTCTCTGCTGAATTTTTCAGTTTTACCAATGTATTCTTCAACTTCAGAATGTCTGTTCGGGTTTTGTGTTTTTTTTTTTTATGGTGTCTATCTTGTTTTTGAACTTTTCAAAGTTCATGTAATTTTTTTTACTGATTTAACTTAGTTGTCTGTATTCTCTTGTAGCACACTGGGCTTCTTTAAGATGTTTATTTTGATTCTTTATTAGGCATTTCATAGATCTCCATTTCTTTAGGGTCAGTTCCTAGAGCTTTATTTTGTTCCTTTGATGGTATCATGCTTCCCTAATTCTTTGTGATTCTTATAGCCTTATATTGGTGTCTACACACTTGAAGAAGCAGTCACCTCTGGCTCTAGCAAGGAATAACCTTCACTAGTCAGCCTGGCCAGAGATTCTGGGCAGGCCAGCTAAAGGAGGTAGTGTGGGCCAGCTGATAGGGTCCCACATGGACAGGCCTGCTGTCTAGGTTGGCAGGTAAGCCTGCTGCCAGGGCCCACAGGCCAGCTGTTGAAATCTGTATGCTAGTTGTTAAGAGCCCCTGCTCCTTTTCTTTGTTCTTAGCTAACCCCAAGCAATCTAGCCACACTGGTTCCTTCAGTGTCCATTCTGAATGAGGCACAATCAAAGCAAGACTCTCAGGTAGTGCCACAAAAGGCTGTGTAAATAAGATATTCACTTCACTGACCTTTTCTCTCATGGAAGAAATAGTGGGCCAAAGGAATTTCTCTCAGTGCTGTGCTGTGCCAGCTTGGGGAAGGGGTAACACAGGAAAAATTGAAACTATTCTTACCACTTTCAGTGCATCTTTTCTTATTTCTGTGCTCCATTGCAATTCTGTAACCTCTACCATGGATGCTTGAGCTCTCATAGAGAAATTTTTGTCCATGGTGGCTGTTTAATCTGAGTTTCTGTGGGAGAAATGAGGCTGGCACTGCCTATTGCACTATCTTGATGACATTACTCTCCAGTGACCCTAGAACATCTGAATAGTCCTATGTCTGTCAAAGAAATGTAATGAATTTTTTTAAAAAAGCAAAAGCCTTTCTCAAAAAAGAAAACTAAACAAAACAAAAACACCTCTAAGCCCTGATTATTTTATATTGAAGTCTATTGGACATTTCAGAAAGAAATAATACCAATCTCACACAAAGCCTTTCAGGCAACAGAGGAGGAGGAAACATTTCCCAACTAATTTTATGAGGCGAACATAACCCTGAAACTAAAACCTGAGAAACACACTAGGAATAAAAGGCAATACCTAACCAATATCTCTCATTAGAATAGATGCCAAAAATCTTTTACAAAACATTAGCAAATTGAATCCAATAATATAAGAAAGAAAATAGGAATGCAATTTTTTTTAACATTTTAAAATCAATTATGTTAACATAATAAAAGAAGAAAACTATATATTCATCTCAATAGATACAGAAGCATTTGACCAAATTCAATATGCACTCATTTTTTTAAACTCAGCAAATTAGAAATAGAATTTCCTCGATTTTATAAAAGATCTATGAAAAACTTACAGCTATCATCATGCTTATTAGCAAAATATTGAATGTATTTATATTTATTGATAAAATAATGAAGATAAAGATGTCTACTTTCAGGCCCATTCAACTTTGTACCAGAAGTCCTAAATAGTACAAGACATAGAAAAGAAACACAGGCTTATAGATCAGAAAGGAAGAAGCAAAACTGCCTCTGTTCACAAGTTACATGATTATATAGAACATAATAAGGATTTACAAAACAACTACTTTAATAATCATTTAGCAAATTTCTAAGACATAAAGTTAATATATAAAATCCTTTGCATTTTTACAGACTAACAGCAAACAATTGGAAAATGAAATTTAAAGTAACAATTAAACAATTCCATCTACAATAGCTTCAGAAAACATAAAATTTTTAGGAATAAATTTAACAAAAGACATGCAAAATCCTTTCACTAAAAATTATAAAACATTACTGAGATAAATTAAAGAATATTTAAATAAATAAAGATACAGACCATGAATATGAATCAAAGACCCAATATTGTTAATATGTTAATTCTTCCCAAATTAATATGCATTTGAAACACAATTGCAGTTATAATTTCACCAGCCTTTTTTTCAGTAGAAATTGATGAGTAGATTCTGAAAAGTATATGGAAATGAAAGGAACTAGAATATCCAAAGGAATTTTGTAAAGGAAGAGCAAGGTGAAAGCTACATTAATCAAAGCAGTGTGATACTGACAAAAGGATAAAGAGAGCAATGAAACAGAAAAAAGGAGCTCATAAATAGGACTGTATTTATATAATATTTAAGTTTTGACAAAGATGCTAAAGCAACCCAATAGGAGAAAGGAAAGCCTTTTCAACAATTGGTATTAGAACCACTAGATATTCAGAAAGAAGAAAAAAGAACATCAGCCCCTACCTGACATCATATACAAAATTTAATCTGAGTAAACCAAAAACATAAACATAAAAGGTAAAACAATAAAAATTCTAGAAGAAACTATAGGCAGCTTTTTTTTTTGGAGTTTTGGGGGTAAACAAAGATTTCTTATACAGTGCAGAAAGAATTGATAAATTAGACTTTGCCAACATTAAACACTTTTATTCATCAAAGGCATCATTTAAAAAAAATAAATAGACAAGCCATAGATTGGAAAAAAATATTTTCAAAACATATCTGACAAAAGACTGGCACTCAGGATGTATATTAAAAAAAACTACAATTCTATAATAAAATGATAAATGACCCAATGAAAGATGGACACCAATTTAAATACTTTACAAAGAAAGATGTATGAATGGCTAATACGTACACAAAAATATGTTCAAGATTGTTATTAGTGAAATGTAATTTTAGACCACAGTGAGGTAACTGCTTCACATAACTGATATCAAAACAACTGATAACACAAAATATTGGCAATGATGTGGATCAACGAGAATGCTTCTACATTTGGTGGGAGTGAAAAATGGGTCAACAACTTTGAGGGATAAAATGTTTATTAGTTTCTAAAAAGTCAAACATACATGTTCTCTATGACCCAGCAATTTTACTCTGAGATATTACCAAAGAGACACAAAAGACACGTGTGGTAGATGCAACATAGATGAATCTCAAAAATATTATGCTAAGTGGAAGAAGAAATGACAAAACAGCACTATTGTGTGATTCTGTGTATAAGACAAGAAGAAGCAAATACTAATTTCTGGTGAAAAATCAGAACGGTGATTGCATATGGAGTTGGGGGCAGAAATTGACTTGGAAGGAGTATGCAGAAACTCTACAGTAATGGAAATGTTCTGCATCTTGTTAGGGCTTTGATGTATACAAATATATGATTTACTGGAGATTTGTGCATTTTACTATACATATATTTTACCTTAAAAAGAACTATAAATATATATTTAATTCTGATTAATGATATGTATGCTGAAGTGTTTAGGAGTAAGGGATATGAATTTCTGCAATTCATGTGAAATACATTTAAAAACTAGATGGGTTAATGGATGGATAGCTATGTAATAAAGCAAATGTGATAAAATATTTATAGAATCTTGGTGGTGAGTATATAGTTGTTCATGGTAAAAATTCTTCCAGCTTTTTATATATTTGAAATTCTTCATAATAAAAGATTGAGGTAAAAACATGGATAACAGCTAGAAGAGAAGAAATAGTGTGCAGAATTTACAAACCAATGGAATAAAAAATAAATGGAACAAAGAAAATTTGATCTGTCCAACAAGAGTGAGGGAAAAAGAATAAAGAAACAATACAAATGTGCAGGAAATATAAAAGTATAAAGTAAATGTCAGAAATAAATCCAAATATAGTAATAAATGTGCATAAATTATATGCCTTCATGAAAAACCAGAGGATCTCAGATTGTGATTTTGAAAAAAGAAGAAAAGAAAATGTAGTTTTATGCTATTTACAAGAGACGAAGACCAAAATAGATTAAAAGTACTGAAAATAACCCAATATATACATGTAAAGTTGATTAGAAGCCATACAGAGCTGGTTGCCACAGCTAGAAAGTGGCCAAAGGCCCCAGAGACAGGTGAGGCTGAGAGATGAGAGAATCTGAAGTTATACCTGAGAGATATTTGATAAAGGATACAATTTCCTTTTTCCAATATTCATAACTGGTCCAGAACTATCTATTGGTTAATCCATCATTTCCCAAGCAATCTCAATTGGTACTTTTGTACGTAAAGTGTTCACATATATATGGGTATGTTTCTGAGCGCTCTGTCTTGTCCTTGGTCAGTGTAGCTATCTCTACATCCAGTGGTCCTCAACCTTTTTGGCACCAGGGACCATTTTCATGGAAGACAATTTTTGCACAGACCTGGGGGAGGGGATGGTTTGGGGATGATTCAAGCACATTACATTTATTGTGTACTTTATTTCTATTATTATGACACTGTAACATATAATGAAATAATGATACAACTCAACATAGGTTGGGAACTCCACTGTGGCTTTATTAAAAGTATAAATATCTGGCAGAGCTAATTATGCCCCCTTCTTCTTCAAGAACATCATAGCTAGTCTTGGTCTTTTGTTTTTTCATATAAATTTTAGAACAAACTTGTCAAGTTCCTCAGAACAAAAAAAGTCCTGCTGGGATTTTTATTGTAGTTGTCTTGAGCATATAGATCAACTTGGGAAGAAATATCATTGGTACCATATTGAGCCTTTCTAGCCACAAATATGAGATACATCTCCATTTATTTGGGCCTTCTTTAATGTCTCTGAATAAAATTTATTTTTTCTTCTTAAATTTCTTGCTATCCTTTGTTAGATTTTTCCAGTATTATTTATATAGATATGATGAATGGATATTGATGATAAAGATGATAGATAAATATTTTATTAGTATTGTAAATAGTATCTGTCAGTGTCTAGTCAGAAAAACAGAAATAACTATAAGAGTACAAGCAGACTGAGATTTAATAAAAGGATTTTAACAGTTACAATATCATTAGAAGGGCTAAAAAAAGCTCAGAGGGAAAGAAGGTGTTCCCCAGAAATCAGGACACTGCTCACCCCCAGAGCTCACAAGCCTACATTCAGCCTCCTTTCCTGCCCCGAGCTGCTGAAGCTGCTATTGCTGCCATAGGGCAGAAGTCGATTCCATTGCCGCTGCTCTTAATGCCGTGAGAACTTTTGTCACAGATGCAGCTAGGTATGACTAACTCTGAACAGGGGCCTCATCCACTGCTATTTCTGAATATCGATTCTGCTGGACCCACGCTTGCCTGTGACTGCCCACTCCTGGGGGTGCCAAAGGTAAAATAATTCTTCTTAACTTCCGCTATCTCATCTCTCACAAGTGCTTCCTACTAACAGAACCTAACCAAAGCCCAACTAGCAGAAAAGTTTGAAAAATGCAGTTTTCAGGCTTCCAGCCCCCTGCAAAACAGAGGAGAGCACAGAAGGGCAGGAATGTGGCTAAGTACCAACTGGCAATATCCAGCAAAATAACTCTTATTAATTTTTTTTAACTAATTCATCGTTATATCTGAGGTGAAAATTAAATATTATCAAATATTTGAGGAATGCAGGAAAAGGGAAAGGGAAAGGAAAAGACCACGTAAGTAACAGAAAAAATGATTCTTAAAGAAAATGTGTTTATTTAGGAAACAAGAAAAGTATTTTTAGTAGTTTTTCAAGAAGGTGCTGTGCTCATTTAAAAATGAATGAGGAAAGGAAAAGCCAGGTAAGAAAGAGCTCCTAGGAAGTAAAAATATGATTGTTGAAATTAAAATGTTAACAGGAAGACTGGGAGCTAAAAAATGAGGAAAGAAAGCAAAAAGAACATTTTTCATTGTAAATGAGAGAGACAAGATAATAGATTTAAATGAAAAAAAAATTTCATTTCAATATTATACTAAAAGTAATTACTGAAAGATAGAATGGAGAAAATTGAAGAAAAATGTCAAAGAAATAATACAGAAGAATTTCTCCAAATTGAAATACACAAGTCTTCAGATTATGAAGGTACAATAAAGTAAAAAAAAAAATCATACCATGACAAATAAACATAATTCAGAACATCAAGAATAAAGAACAGATCCTCAAAGTAATCTTAGAAAACTAAAAGCTTGCCGACAGAGAAAGCATAATCAAATTGGCATCATATTTCTCATCAGCACACTGGATATGAGGAGATAATGAAAAAATATCTTTGATATTTTTTTCTTCATATAATTTGGTACCCAGCAAAGCTATCATAGAAGGGTGAGGGATAGAAAAAAGACATCTTCAAATGTACCAGAACTTAGAATGTTCATCTGTCTTGCATTACTTTTTGGTAGTTACTTGAAGTCATGCTCTAACAAAACAAGGGGAAATTTTAAAAAGAAGATAATATGGAATCCAGGAAAGAGTGGAACCAACCAAATAGGGCAATCAATGGAAGTGCCAGAATAAGAGTTATGCTTCAATCTTCGAGGGCAGTAAGTTTATATGCTCATGGAGGACACTAGGAGGTATACATCTGAGCAAACAATGGGGAGGAAAGATTTTGGAAGATATTAAGAATGTGATTTTCAAAGCAACACAATAAAAAGAGAAATGTCATTAGAAATGCTTCAATATGAATAAAAAATTCACAGCAGAAATATAAATCATAAAGGAAAACATATTTAAGAGGTACTCAATTTCACTAGTAATACTATTAAACAATTACCAATTTTAGCCCATCGGTTTGATAAAAGTTAAAGAGTCATTACATCTGTGCCAATGGAAATGCAATTAAATGGACACTCATATGTTATTGGTGGCTTTTTGAAAGGCAACTTGGCAATCATTATCAAAAATCTTAAATTCACATTTGTTTGTTTTTTTTTTTTTTGGCCCAAATAGCCACTTGTGGAAATTTAGGATAAGGAAATACTGGCATGTATGTCAGGAGTAGCATAGTTTGTAATAGTAAAAATAAAAATAGTAACAACTTAAGTGTTGGTAAATAGGAAGTTGATGAATAGATAAATAATGGTACATTCACACTGAGGAACACCAATGTAGCCATTTAAAAAAATATATGTACTGACAAGAAAAGTACCAAGAAATATTGTTAAATGAAAAACAGTAGAATGACGTAGATACATAAAAGTACGTTAACGTAAAAAAAAACGTGTAAGTATGTGTTTACACACGCTAATGAGGACAAAAAGGATCCAGGGAAGGGAACAGGAATGAATAGAAAGTTGAGAACTTTAATACATTTCTCTATATATTTTAATTAATTGAATATTTTATAAGAGAATGTATTTATATTCAACTTTAAAGTGAGTAAACTTCAGAAAATAAAGTCGATGCACCCTTAGGCCATACGCTAAAGAAGAGTGTCCCAAGGCAAAAGTAGTGATTGTGTTACTCCATGCTGCGCATGTCAGCATCTTCTAACACTGAATTCTGAGCACCAGCCACAAGTGAAAAAGGACATGCATGCTCACACTGACTCAAATCCAGAGGATGCTACCAGGATGGAGAAAGGTCTCGAAAATCATAATAGCTGAGCATCAACTTCTAAATAATGAAAACATTTAGCCAGGAAGAAAAAAACATGATTTAAAAGGACATAATTTTTTAAAAAGGGACATGATAGCTCTCTTGAAATATAAATTGGATCAATGGATAGAAGTTATATGAAGAAAAATTTAAGTTCATTAGAAGAAATTTTTTACCGTTATAAAATATGTTCAGATTTAAAAGTAAGATACATTCTATTACCTAACAAATTGGTACAGTTTCTAAATTAAAATGATAATACCTAGAAGTTGAGAGTGGAAATGGTCACTCTCATTTATGGCTATCTAATTGAAACAGCCTTTCTGAAGAATGGTTTGGCAGTTATGCAACAAAAGTCTTATTAAAAGTGGCCATTCCCTTTAAGTTAGTAATGCCAATTCCAGGAATCGATCTTAAAGAAATATTAAAAAATGCATTCATAGATTTTAATAATAGCTTGTTCATTGCAATAGTGTTGATAATGTCGAAAAGACTGGAAACAACCTAGGTATCCAAAAATATAAACTTTGTTAACTAGGTTATGACACAGGCATTCAATGGAAGCTATGCAGTCATTAAATGTTGTATTTAGAAAAAAGAAAATGTAATGGCCTGGATATTTTTCAATCTACTTTGCTAAGTGAAAAATTAGTTTATAAAACAATACTTATGACCTATTCCCAGAAAGTATCTACATATCCATAAAATGTTTGTACAATAACTTTATGCATTCAGGGACTATGTATTGAGCACCTACTACGGGTCAAGTATTGTGCTAGCCACTGGGAATGCTGTGTACTAGGTATTGAACAAGACAACTTTCCGGGCCCTGCCCTCAAGATGCTTAGAGGTGAATCACTGGTTTCCCCAGGCTCAAGTCAATAGTCCACCCCTCTAAGCCTTTGAGTTGGCCTTTGTGAGTTTTTCAATCATCTCCTTGCACAGAGATCTTTGTTTTAACAATCAGCATTTTGCATCTTTTAGAGAGCAGGAAAATAACCCCCAAAGATTCCTATTTAAAAGATCATTTGGTACAGTCTTTGCCCAGAAGCAAGGAGCCTCCAAACAGTAGCTTCAGTAGCACCCTTCTCTGTTTTCCCTTTTACGTTACTGACAGGGTTGTAAGAAATCCAAAACTAGATGCATTTTTCAAAGAAAACTACAGCAAGAGTCCCCTCAGCTTAGCCCTTCCTGAAGCAACTCACTGAACCGTCATGTGGCTCTGCTACAGTTAGCCTAGATTTGTCCCCTCCAAAATTCATGTTAAAATTTAATCTCCAGTGCAACAGTATTGGGAGGTGTGGCCTTTAGGGGTGATTGAGTCATGAGAACTCCACCCGCATGAATGGGATTAGGTGCCCTTATAAAAGGGCTTCACAGAAGGAGTTCGTACTTCTTTCCCTTCCACAACGTGAGGACACAGCGTTCCTCCCCTCCAGAGGAACCATCTCGGAAGCAGACAGCACCCTCAGCAGACAAACCAACCTGCCGGCACCTTGACCTTGGATTTCCCAGCCTCCAGAACTGTGAGAACACAAATTTCTCTTCTTTATAAATTATCCAGTCTGCGGTATTTTCTTATAGCAGTACAAATGGACTAAGACAGGCTCTAATAGAGGCTCTGCCCTCCCATCCCAAGAGCCTCAAGAATGGCTGGAGTCCTTCACCTCCCTCCTACATGGCTGGGAGTCAGCGGCCCCTCTGAGCCTTCTTTCCACACAACACTCCTGTCCTTTCTCCTTTGGTCATTTCAAACCTTTAACGTCAATTTTGTCTCTGAGAGTCCTCACCTATTCAAAATAGAACTTATGGGTCTTCCCCAAAGTCTTTCTTCAACCTAGTATCCCTTTTAACCATCCTCACCCTACATAATAAATGGCTGCTTCCAATAAATAAACACATAATTGGTTTCATGAACCTATGTGGGAAGTCCTATGATTCCACCATGTTGAAGGGCTGATGCGGATATATCACAGGTGTTGTCCCACATGCAAACAGCATGACCCTGGCTATCCCAGAGAAACCAGAGAGGAATCTTCTTGAGCTTTGGTCCAAGATTCACATCAGTCACGTGGGCATATGTGTGTGTGTTGCAAGAATGTCTGGGATGGAGAAGCACCATTTAACCAGTCTCAAGGATTCATTGTTTTGAGCTAAGCACCACCTTCTCTCATGGTCTTTCTTTTAGCTCATTTTACACCTTACCACAGTAGGAATTATTGATAGGGGAGGAATTGCCATACTCATTTTATAATGGAAGAACTTGAAGCACAGACAAGTTAGATAAATTGCCCAAGGTCACTCAGAAGTAGAACATGGATTTGAGTACAAAGATGTCTGACTCCAAAGCCCAAGTTCTTAAACAGGTTAAGCCACTTGCTGTCCAACAGGAGACTGGCCAACCTGGAACTCTACCTCTCCCAATCACAGCTGCTACTCCCAGTCTGCAGACCCATTCTCATCATGGGACATGGGACTCAACTGTCCTTCCTTCCTTGTCACACTGCCATCGTACTCTGCACTCTGTCAGTAGTGGACCCTCAGGCTGGTGAACACTTACCCTAAGTTCAATAAAGCACAATAAAAGCTGATGCACTTGCTTTTTTAGATACTGGTTAAAAACACAGGTTTTGGAATCAGACAGATCTGAGTTCAAAGGCCAGATGTGCCACTTAAAAGCATGGATTATATTCCTAAACTTCCCTGAATTCCATTTCCCTACCTGGAACACATGAATAATATTCTGACCCCTGGGTCTGGTTATGTGGGTTACACAAGATGTAAAACACGTTGGGTTCCCTAACAAGGCTAGCCATTAAAATCGTTGTTAATATTAAAGGTTCACATGAGGGATCTTGTGGCTGAAGATAGCTACAGCTGCTCTATGTTCTTGCTGATGCAAGTTTCAATGGGTCAGTTCAGGATACTGAGGCAGGTCATGGAACATCCAGGCTGCCCCACACACCATTTGACCCATGCCTGTAATGTCCTCTGGTTGGCCAGCAGGTTGCATTCCTCCAAATTCACAGATACCTCTCAGGAACTCTCAGGGACCATGGGAAGCAGGTAGCATTGTCTCCTTAGAGCACAGGAGGCCCAGAGAAGCAGAGAAATCTGCCCAATAAAACACAATGATTTGGAAAGAGCCAGAAGTGGAACTGTCCATCTCTGGCTCCCTTTATCCTACATCCCTCAATGGTATGTCATGAATATAACACCCTTCACCAGGGACTCAGGGAGGAATGGGGCAGCCACCTCCTCCAGGACTGATGAGACCCTCTCAATGCAGACAGGACCCTCTCACGGAGCCAGGCACCACCACAGGCCAAGTCCAGCACCAGCCCATCTCTGCCAAGAAACATGCAGCTCAACTACACTTGACTCTCCAAATAAACACTTTAAGTCAGAACAGATGCCGTCAGCTTGGCCTGGAGCCATCCGCGGAACCAGTGGCTTGCAGAATGCTCTTGGAGTCAAGGAAGCATGGCAAGAGGCCCCTTGGAAGGTGCCAAGTCAAGCCTTTCAGGACCCCCAGAACACGTTCCCTGGATAAGGCAGAGAGTCTGCCCAAAAAACACACATCTCAGGAGAGAAGGGGTTGCGGTGGCACATGGAGAACTCAGGCCAGAGGATAAAGAGCCAGTTCTCGACCCAGCTGTGAAGCTCCCAGCACATCCCTCTAGCTCTGGGTCTTGGTTTCCCCACCTGTAAGTGGAGGTTATGGTGAGAGTTCCAAGAGTCCACTGAACTACAAAGGGCTGTCTCGCATGGGGAGGGAGGGGTATTACAGTAGCCTGAGGCCAACCTGGATGTCCTCTGTTGCTATCACCAGGCGCAGGGGACAACCAAAAGGAGATGGTCCAGGTGACCAGGGCCTAAGAACTAGGACAAGAGAAGTCCACGTACATCATCAAGACTACTTCCTCCATCCCTGTTTCCTAAGAAAAGGATCCTGAACACAACGTTCTAATCTTATCCTTCTGCTTTGCCTTCTCCCTTCTTCCTTCCTTCCCTCTCTCTCTCTCTTCTTTCTTTCTTTCTGCTGTCTTACTCTAGCCCTCAACAATTCCTCTCCATTCCTGAAATAGTCCCTGCTTTCTTTCATCTCGAGGCCTTTGCACCTCCTCTGCTCCTCTCTGGGCCACGCTTGTCACACCTTCTTGTCTTTTGGGTCTCAGCTTAGAAATCTCTTCCTCTGGCCTAGAAAAGGGGCCCCTCTGCCCTGGGTCCACGGTTGTCCATCACCAGGCCCATGAGTTCCCCAATGGCAGGGACCACTTCTTACATCAGCCTTCCTTAGAGTAGGGGGTTGGAAAATGTGCATTGATTACATTAGTAAGTAGAGATTTCTCAGGGACACAAAGTTAAACGATGGGGACCGGGTCCTCTGTCTACAATTCCAGTGTTCACTCATTTCATTCATTCAATTATCCACATGTGCAACAAATATTTGTTGAACACCTTCAATAGGCCAGGCACTCTGCCAAGTGCTGGGCATGCAGTTGGGAAGAAGGAAAGACTTGGTTCTCAGGGAGTTTACATTCTATTGGGCAAGAACAGGAAATAATAAACAATGAGAGAAACAGAGAGTGATGAGTGCTATACAGAAATTAAAATAGGCTAATGTGATAGAGCTTGACCTTGTGGGTACTTTAGATTGGACAGCTGGAGAAGGACTCTCCAGGGACAGGACTGAGAGGAAATGACAAAGAAATGGAACCAGCCTTGTGAGTTGAGTGGGCACAGTGTTTCAGGAGAGAGACAGCTGGTGCAAGGGCCTCCAGATGGGAAGTTCAGAGCAGAGAGGTCAATGTGATGGGATACAGTGGGCAAAGGGGAGCATGTTCAAGGTGAGGCTGGAGAAGCAAGTGAGGGCCAGTTTGTGCAGAGCCTTGTGGACCACAGAAAGGTGGTCCTATTTTAGTCAAGTGGAGTGGAAGTCCATCGGAGGGTTTTGGGCTGGAAGTGATGTGACATAATTCATGTTTTCAAAAGATTAGCCTGACCACCATGTGAAGATGAAGTGGAGGGGTGGGGATAAGTGCAGAAGTGGAGAGTCCTATTGTGTTAGTCCAAGCAGAGGGTGATGCTGGCTTAAGCCAGGATGGTCACAGTGATGGTTATGATGGAGAATAGTGGATGGATCAGTGTTGGAAGGAAGAATTGTTTGGCCTTGGTCATGTTTAGGAGGTAGCATTGGTAGAAAGTGCTCATGGGTTGGATATTAGGTGTGAGGGTGAGGGAAAGAGGATCAAGGAAACTGGGAGGATGGGAGTACCCTTAACTATGGGGTACAGGGGAGGTAGAGGAGAAGGCTTAGAACAGATGATCAAGATTTATTAGGCCCTGATAATTTCTAGATGCTATTAGATCTCTAAAGAGAAATGTCATTTCGTGGTTGGCTACACAAGATTGAAATTCTGAGGGAGCTAGGTGATGGGCATGCATAACTGGGGATCATCTGCCTTAGGTGACATTGAATGTTTTGTTTCTAAGTTAGATTCCCTGGAGAGAGAGAATGTTCAGGTAAATGCTATGAGATGAATGTTTGTTTCCCTCCCAACATTTATATGTTGAAACCTTAACTCCCACGGTGATGGTATTTGGACATGGGACCTAATTACATTCATGAGTGTGGAGCCCTCGTGAATAGAATCAATGTCCTTATAAAAAGACATGAAAGCTTGCTTTCTCTTTCTCAGCTCTCTGCCATGTGAGGATACAAGACCACCACCATTTGCAAACCACTAAGAGGGACCTCACCAGACACCAAATCTTCCAGTGCCCTTATCTTGGACCTGCCAGCTTCCAGAATTGTGAGAAATATTTGTTGTTTAAGCCACCCAGCCTCTGAAAATTTGTTATGGCAGCCCGAATTGACTAAGACAGTAACATTTACCATTATGGGTCTGGAGGAGAGAGAGAGAGAGCATATAGGCAGAGGAAATAGTTCAGGACAGAGCTCCTGGCACTCCAATATTGGGAGGTTTACAAAAGAGGAGGAGGCAGTCAGCAAAGAGACCAAGAAGGATCAGCTAGAGAGGTAGGAGGAAAACTAAAAGAGTGTGGGTTCCAGAAGCTCACCCAAGGGAGGTGCAAGTTGGCTTTCCTCTATAATTTTGCTTCCCTGCCAAACTCCAAAACTTCCTAGATCTACCCCACGTCCTCCTGAATGGTAAAGGTAGCTTGGATGAGCTGCTCTCAGAAGCGCAACACCCACTTCCCTGACCAATCGCACAGGCCCGTCCTGCTGGTCTCCTTCAGCATCCTGGAGCTAAATGCAGTGTGACTTTTGTGCCCCCGTTTTCAGTTCTTCCTGAGACAAACAAGGAGGCCTGAGATGGTGCCCTCTTCCTGTCAGCCCTCCCTGTGCCAACACGACTTCTGGCTCAGCCTCTCCCTCCCCACACCAAGGGCCCTCCAGGTCTGGGCTTTGCTTTGGCACAGCTCGTGGAGCTCCAGCTCTCTTCCTATTGGGCCTTCTTCGCTCACCACGAGGTGGTGACCTCTAAGGCAACCCCAGTGATCCAGGGAGGGCCTTCTCAGAGCGTAAGTCATAGGTGGGGTGCAGCTGATGGCCCTGGAAAGCCACTTGGAAAGAAACCTAGAGGAGTGACAGGGGAGGGTACGGGCCTTGGAACTAGGGCTGTCATGAGGGTTGTCCAGGACGTGTCCTGCTGCAGGGGTGCTCGCCTGTGAGAGCAGAGTCCCCACAGGGCTATGTTTCCCCAAAGGAGGCAACTTTTTCTAATTCACACAGAAACATCCTGTAAGCAGTGCCACGCGACCCTACTTTGGACCTGTCACCTGTATTCCTTGTTCTTGACACTCGACTTCTTTGAGCTCACTGCCTGACTTCTTTCTGCATATTCACTGCCTGGTATCTCTGGGCCGGCCACCCATTCTCTTTAACTTGCCGTTTGCATTATGTAGGCACAGTGCTCAATGCCCAGGCCAGCCTCCTATGTCTTGGGTCCACTCGCATTTCTTCCGGATTGCTGCCTGGATTATTTAAGCCTGTCGTGTCACATCTTTGGGTCTGTGGCCGGGATGCCCAAAGACCTGGGAACTTGGGCTTCTGCTGAATAGCAGGCTGCCTGGAGCATGAACACAGCTCTGCAGGGCTGCTGTCAAGAAGGAGAATGAATGTCACCAGTTCCAGCCTCCAGTGTTGACCACCATGATTAGGCCAATGGCTCGGCTGTGTTTTGAAAGAACGTTTGTATAGTTTGTTTCCCTCCACGAGACCTCCAAGGCCAAATCACCCAGAGATCGATGCATTTATCCATGTTGCTTGTTTTTGGTAAACTGTGTTTAATAGGGATCTGTGTGTGTGGTGCCCCCGTGTCTCTGGCTGGGAGCTCCGTGCTGGCAGGACAGGCAGGCGGGCCCAACAGCAAGGTGGGAGGAGGCCAAGAAAAACCCCCAGGCCTCGGGCCGTGGCAGGAGAGCACACCCGGACAGCCTGCTTGCCAAAGCCTCGGAGCTCCCCGGGACCCACCTGGCCTGGCGCCAGCAGCCACTGCTCAGTCCCTTTGCAGAGAGCCAGGGAGACAAAACAGAGGCTGATTTTAAAACAGACACACAAAGTGGTCTCTTCACAGAGCCCTGTAGCAATCTGGACCAATACAGACTGATGTTTTCATGCAGAAAAAAAGACCTTGAGAAGCATAATGTACAATATCCATCACGTGCAAGAATGTTGGGCTTTGACAGAATAATAAATAATGCAGCCACATCGAGCAAACCTCCCTTGCACACCAGGCACCAAGCACAGGGTTTTACGCGGACATGTCAACTAATTTGCACGAGAATACCATACAGGCTCCATTACAGTCTCCACTTTATAGATTAAAAAGCAAGGTTGATACACCTATTAGAATGGCTAAAATTTTAAAAATTGATAACATCAAATGCTGACGAGGATGCCGAGCAACCGAAACTCTCTTATGTTGCTGGTGGGAACACACAGTGGTACATACAGCCTCTTTGGAAAACAATTTGGCAGTTTCTGGTAAAGTCAAACATACACAAACCATACGATCCAGAAAGCCCACTCCTAAGTAAGTAGGTAAATGAAATGAAACCCGTACGGAAATCTTTATCATGGCTGTATTCACAATCACCCCAAACTGGAAACACCCCAAATGTCCCCTCAGCTGAAGAATGAATAAACAAACTAGATCTTCAATACCACAGAATATTACAGAGCAATAAAAAGGAACACACTACCGACACATAAAAACATGGATGAATTTCAAATGCATTAGGCTAAGTGAAAGAAAACCGGAATGAAAAGGCCACATGCTGTATGACTCTATGGATATGACATCCTCGTGAAGGAAAAACTATAAGGACAGAAAACAGATCAGTGGCTGCCAGGGGCTGGGGGTTGGTGAGGGAGGGGATTAACTATAATGGGGCAGAAGGGATCGTGGTACTGTTTCCACCACTGCATATTTGTCAAAACTTGCAGAACTGTATACTAAAAAGGGTAAATATTACTATACGCAAATTAAACCTTAATTTTTTTTTAATGGAGAAAAAACCCATAAGTTCAAGGAGACGTAACTTGCCCAAAGGAAACCAGCCAGAAAGTGGCAGAGTCAAGAGTCAAACCTGGATTTTTAACAACCACGCTAAACCACAATGCTAGTTTCCCTCGAGACCATCTGGTCTGAGCCTGTTTACAAAGAGATCTGGACTCATCAGGGTATTTAGAAAATGATAGGTTCTGGACAGTTGGCTTTTTTTTGTTTTTAATTAACTGAAGGGTAGTCTCCAAATCGTTTTTCTTTCAACTCCTGTTGCTACGGGTATGTCTAAGTTGTCTAAAAACACTGTCATGCCTAAGAACTCCAGGTCACTGACTCTGTTGTGCTTTAGAAGTGCACAGAGTCACATCCTCTGAAGTTGGGGGACCTGGTCCTTTTCCTCCATCTGTCACTATTTGCCGTGTTACCTTGGATACGCATCCACTCTTCCTAGACCCCAGTTTCCTTCTCTGCAAGTAGGAGATCATTTCATCCATCCAAGGTTACATGGGAAAATTAAACGAGAATCATAGAACTTACAGCTTTTAGGTCTTCAGACTCTAATCAACTGCTTTCTTTTATCTCAGGGGATTGGTTCATTTGCCCAGTGATAATAATAATAGTCAACACTTACTGAGTACTTGTAATGTGCTATGCCGTTCATTGACATTTCATCTCGCTGTCAAGCCTGTGAAGTGGTGCTACCCCATCTAAAAGAAGAAGAAAGGGAGACACTTAGAATGAAGCAATTTACCAAAATCCCACAATGCTAAAATGGTAGCGCCAGGACTGAAGCCAGGCAGTCCGACTTCGGAGCCACACTTTTCTGTTTGGCTAGTTTGCCTCTCTGCCTCCTCCCATCTCAGCTTTCCCGCTGCCATCCTGAGAGTGAGGACACGTAGCTACACACCTTGCCCATTATGGAAGGAGCACTCTGTATCGAACCTGCTCCAAAGGGACTTCACATGCCAAAAAGGATTCTCCTCCAATTTGGAAGAGCTGCCTCCTGTTGGACCCATGTCCTTTCCACCATGCCACCCACAAGGGTGTGGGAGGACAGTGGTGAGTGGCGGAGGGTCGTTTGGCACTGGGAGAGGGAAGAGAGGAGGAAGAGGAGGAAGCCACGTTCGTGGGAGAATGAGCAAGCATCAGTGCTCTCCCTACTCAATCCGGGTGGCTTCGTTCCGGCTCATTGTTCCTCATTATCAGAGCTAACTATGTTCAGCCGAAGGGCGAACATGTTCCTAAATTTATTTCTCTGTGTGCGACCACGACAATGCGTGTTTTGTGTGCTTCTCCCTGAAAAACTCCTCTTGTGACACAGGCGACCCAACTTGGACTTGGTCTTTCATGTGCGTTACCCACTCCAACTGGCACCTGCTGGCAGATTTTTCTTAAAGTCTAAAATGAGGGGTTAACCTTCTCTTCTCTGCTTTTTCTTCTCCGCTACCTATAATCTTGATTCGACTCACACAAAAGTGACTCAGTGGGAAACCCACTCAAGAAGGCTTTGACAGGGAACAATGGACAGACACCTCTACAGAGGCCGGCCCGCCACGTCGAGACAGGGGAAAATGGATTAAAGTTTAAAGATGTCATGTATGTTAACCGATCAGTATCAGTTTTATGTATTTTGTCAAAGAGACAGCGGTGAAGCTGGGCCTATGGGGGCCAGGGTGTGCAACCGGGGGAGAGGTGGCCCCCAAGCACTTTGGCCAGAGGCCTCGCCAGAGCTAATGAGCCCAAAGAGCTGGGGTTTGAAAGGTAATAATAACAGCAATAAAGAAGAAAGGGCTGAGAGGCGACTGTCGTGGGATTGTTGTGTGTGTCCCCTTTGTCCCTCCACAATGGTCTGGGGCCAGAAGCCAGGCAGTCTCGGGGGCAGCAGAGCAGCTCCTTCAGAAAGCAGACGCTGCTCATTCAGCCTGTGTGGCTTTCTCCAGGGACAATGCTCCTGTGGGCCCCCCGGGGCAAGCCCAGGTCCAGGGGAGTCGTGTGTGAGGCAGGGGAGAGGCAGCTGGAAGCAGCGGCTCCCCACCGGCCAGCGCAGGGGCAAGGCAGGCCCCAGACCCTCATGGGGCTCAGCCCTGACCTCACCTCCTGTCTGCAGAGAGGGTGCCCACCACGCCCTGCTCCTCAGACAGGCCTTTGGGGAGAGATTCAGCCCCCAGAACTTCTCTTCAGCATCCTGGAGCAAAGCAGGACATGATTTCTCTGGGCCCCTGAGCACGTTTCCTTTCACATGACCCTCCCTTTGTGAGAGTTGCTAGAATTTTCGTGGGCTGAAAATTGAGTATCTGTGAATCTTCTTCCTGAAGTGGTCCAGATGCAGACAAGACGAGCCCAACTTCCTCGGAGGAAGCAGTGCCTGGCAGAGGATGAGTTTGTAGACGAGTTTCTTCCCACTCATCCTCCGGGCTCTAAGAGCCGTCACTGGCTGTGTGAGGTGGCTGCCCTCTACCTGGCACGCTCCAGACACTGGCGGAGGGACAGCGTCAGCGTTGGTTGAAGAATCTCGCTGGGCTCCTGGAAGCCCATGGGTTGAGGGCAGTAAGTTATGCCAGATCCAGCTCATACAGGCTTAGGAGAGCCAGTTGTTAAATTTTCAGTAATGTTGTGAGCTAGTTCGTAAAAATTAAGTTATATGCACTTATAATCAAATAAATACAACAAAGGTAATAAATACTCAAAATGCATCACTTCCTAATTATTTTACTATTGTCTATGCTCTTGAGGTTATGTATGTCCATGGTATCTATATGGTAGAAGTATTGTATAATGGTGTTTCTCTTCCCGGTCACACGTACAGTGATGTCACAGTGAGAGCTTGAAATTAACCATGGTGGGATATATACAGCACAGAAATCGGCAAATGCTACAAATCAAGTGCTAGTAGTTAAATATTTATCAGGGCACTGGCCGGGGGATGCTCTGACCCAACACCAATCACTGGACCAAGTCACTTTCTCTCTGAAACAAGTCATCATGGTGACAAAAGAAGAGATAAACGATAAATTGCTTTGAAGACAAACTGTATGAAAACACAAAGCTCAAACTCTGAGCTCCTTGACCCTGTATTCATGCATGCATTCATTCATTCATCCATCGTATTTCTTTCCTTTCTCTCTCTTTAAACAAAAATATGGTATCAATAAAAAAATCATTTCCAACTCTAAGATCCTTTATGACAATCTGGTCCAATGTCTGCCTTTAATGAGGATAGTTCAAGGCCAAATGGTTGATCCTGAAGGCCAATGCTGGGCTCAGGAATGGGGCCCAGACGGGACAACTTCCTGGCTCTGGGCCCTCACCTCCCTTTGGGCCCCCCTGTGCCCTCACAGAGCCTCCCTCTCTGGGCTCAGCTGAGAAGGCTGAGGAAACCCTCCCATGGCATATCTGCATTTGAATAGGGGTCCGGAGAGGCTGAAAGGCATTGAGAGCCACACTGAGTGAGCCTCATCAGGGGTCTCAGGCCTGGGGAGTGATCGGCAAATTGGAGTCTGGTGGTCTTCCAAACACATCAGCAAGCAACTGCCTCCTCCCTCCCAGAAGACTGCCTTTGGTTGGGGTCCTTCTCTCTCCTGCCCCAGAGAACACAAGGCAGCAGAAACAGTAACAATAGCTAATGATTATGGAACAGGCCTGAAACGTTAACCTCTGGCCTAAGCACTGTCATCTCATCTGAGCCTCCCAGAAGTAGGTGGCATCTTAGACCCATCTTATAGCTTACAGAAAACCAAGGCTCGGAGAAATTCCTTAACTTGGCCCAACTGCTCAGCCAGGAAGCCACACAGCTAAGGTTCAAACTCAGGCAGTCTGAGCCCAGAGTTCTCTTTCTTAAGCATTATGCTCAATTGGTTCCCAGAAAGTTGACCTTTTAGACCCAACAGTCTCCAGCTGGTTCCCTATCACCCAGGTCTGGTCACTGGGAACAGGAAAATGGCTGGGAGGGAGGTGGGGGGTGAGGACAGAGGGGCCAGAGTGGCATGAAAACCAGAGTGTGCGAGGAAGCTGACTGCCTTCCCTCTTGACTGGGCATCCCCTGGGCCCTCCCAGGAGTCCCCTCCTCTGGAGGGGGAGGCTCACTCAGGCCAGTTCTAGAGCTTCCCTCCTGCCCTGACATCCTGGTCTCAACACCTGCTTTGAATTATTTCAGATCTTAAGGTGACACAGGAGCTGAGACCCTGGGCACTGTGGGAGGCCAAAGAGCTGCCCAGGGGCTCTGTGGACACACATACCTTCCACCCCCAAGGAAAGCGTCCTGGGGCAGGCCCCACACAACAACGGGGATACAGCATGGTCTTTCTTTTCCTGTGGCCCTGCCATCTACGAGGCACTTTCAAAGTTCATGTCACATTGGCTCTTTATAATTTTGTGAGGCCGGCACATGCAAGGACGGTGCCTTACAGAAAGGAGATGTTCATTCAGAACACTTCTGGGGTTCAGTCCCGGCCACTCAGCCCAGCTGGGTCCGGAGCACAGTCTCTGGACTCTCCATCCAGTGCTCTTTTTACTATGGCATCCACACGCACCTCCAACCCCTACAGGAGACCTAGTGTTTTAGCAGCAAATAAAATCAACCGGCCCTTGGAAATGTGTCAATCACAGAGTCCAGAAGACAAGTGCCTTGGAGGAGAGAGATACTAGAGATTCCTGTTAAGAGACCATGTTGGGTTTGACCCGAATAACACCAGAAAAAAAGGAGAAAATAACAATGTGAGACAAGACATCTCCCCCAGAGACGTGGATGGAAGCTGGAGTTTGAACATAGTGGGGCAAATTTCAAAGGGGGCCCTATTCCCCACGCAAATGGTGAGCGAGTGGGGAGGACCCTGGGCACACAGAGCTGCTGTTACCTACAAGACACGGAGAAGATATATTATTTCACGTAATCGCCATGATAGCCCTGTGGCTCTAGGATTATCACTTCCGGTCTACAGAGGAGGAAACTGAGGCACTGAGGTTGATTCCATCCTCCAGGAGTGCCGAGATGCCAAAGAACTCTTCCTCCAATGGGCAGTGAGCTGCTTGATTCAGTGTGGTGAGCAGGGTCTTTAATAGCCAAAGCGAAAACGGCCCAAAAGTCCATTAACTGGTGAATGGACAAACAAAGGCAGCAAATCCATGCAAGGGAACACTGTACAGCAACCAAAAGGAAAGCACTGTTGACACTACGACAACATAGACGGCCCTCAACAGTATTCTCAAGGGGGGTGATTTCTCCCTAAGGGGGAGAAAATTGGTTCTTAGAGACACACCTTAGCTATGACAATAGTCTGTGGCCCTCCAAAGCTCAGCCCACCTGACAAAATGGTATTTCTTGGTATTTAATTTCTGTCTTCGGGAGAATTTAATTTTTCTCCTTGAGGGAAGAATGGATAGTAATGAAAAAAAGGTTAAGAAACTGTGCTCAGTAAAAGAAGCCACACTCAATAAAAAGCCACGTTGTGTGAGAGTCCATGTGTATGAAATGTACAAAGAGACAAATCTATGGAGAAAGAAAGCAGATCGGTAGTTGCCTAGGGCTGGGCGTGGGAACAGGGAGTGGCTGCAACCCAGCAACCGGGACCTTTTTGGGGTGATGAAAATGTTCTATACTTGAATTGTGGTGACGGTTGCACAACTCTGTAAATTTCCTAAAAGTCATTGAATTGTACATTTAAACCAAATGAGTTTTCTGGTATCTAAGTTATACTTCAATAAAGCTATTTTTTAAAAAAAGGAAGAACAGAGTCTTGAGGATCTGAGAGGCCCTGCTCCAGCTCTGATTCCTCTACTCCCGTCCCCCAGGCAGGTTGCATCAGGCCTCAGTGTCCACATCTGTAAAATGGGGTCTCTACCAGAGCTTTGGGAGGCTGTGAGGATCCAATGAGATGTGTTCAAAGCCTTTAGCACAGGGATGTGAGGGGCTAAGGCACCTGGCTTCAGGACACTAAATTTGAGCAGACATAGAATTTCTCATGTTCCAGGCCTCAGGTAGGATAGCATCTCCTTGAGAGGCCTTCCTCGACCCCTGGAGGTGAATGCCTAGCGAATGTTACCTTCTCTCAGGCACTTACTGACTTTTCACTGGTTTGTTGCTCTCCCCATTGGAACGTCAGCTCCAGGCGGGCAGGGACCTTATCTGCCACAGCCATCCCCGCTGTTAGGGCACTGGCACAAGGGAGGGATGGACAGGTATTCCTTATGACTTGTCATTGTTGGTGGAATACAAAACGCATGCAGTCCCGTGAACAAAGTTTGCTCACCAGAAAGGTGCACGTTTCTGGAGGCTTCTTCTTTCCCTCAGAGACTTTTTTTATCAGGTGTGTGAAGGGGTGACTAAGTCTGGACAAAAATTTGCTTAAATGACATCGATTCATTTGCCCTGCATGTGTAGCGGAGCGATTCCTATCGTGGGGCTCATGAACTACTGAAAACATACACGGCACACGGTATTCAAGCAGATACGTTTTCTTCTAGCACTTAGCAGAATATCAAAGGAGTTCACGACTGAAACAAGGTCACGATTCTCTGGTGCCCCAGGTGAAACGAAAACTCCTACGTGTGGAGACCATGTCCCCACACCTACCCCACGACTCTCTTACACATGCACACGCTCATGCACATGCACACACACACACATCTGAAACTCTAGACTTAATGGGGAACTTGAGGCTGGGTGGTGACGGGGAATTGTCACGAGACTGAAGGGACAGGCGCCACCAGCCCTCAGCATCTGTTCCTAGTAGGCTAAGTTGTGAAATTAGAACTGGGGCTGGGGCATATATAAAGCAAGCTGGCGAGAGATAAAGTAAGGCAAAACCTCCCTCTCCCTCAGCATCTACCTGGAGCAAGGCGAAGCAGGAACCCCGGGCGGCCGGCGGGAGCAGGGCATTGTGGGTAGCAGGTGGAGGCTGTGCCTTCCTGGCTCCACCCGGTGATGCTCCAGGTGTGTGTGTTTGAGCCAGCAAGCGAGGAGGGAGGAAAATCAGCTGTCTGCTCTGAACGTACTTAACCCATCCACCCTAAAAACAGGGTGTCAGGCAGCGAGGGGCCCAGGAAACCAGCTCCTATTCTCTCAACACTGTGGACCTTAACGAATGAAAACAAGAGAGGAGAGGCCCAGGGAACGATGTGGCTAATTACACCTACCAAGCGACAAATCACTTGGAAAACATAAATACGTTTTCAAGGACACTCCTCCACTAACGATGCTAAAGTGTTTTTCTTTCAAACCCCAGCAAGAAAATCCAAGGGATGAAACAAACTTCGCTTATTTTAGTTTCTACTCAATTACCTGTTAATGGAAAAAATCTGGCACCAGCCATAATGAGGCAGGCATGAGCTCACTGGCGCGGGGGTCGGCCCTGTCAGGGAAGGCTCCAACAAGCGCAGCCTTCATCTGCCTCTCTATAACCCTTTTCAAACCCTCTGTCAGGGAGCCTGCGCTGAGCAGGCTGGAGAGGAGGGCTTGGAACCTGCTCCAGGCCTCCGAGGCCCTCTGGGAAAAGGAAAATTGTTGTTGGCAAGTCTGCCTGGCTCCAGAAATTGATCCAGTGCCCCCCACTTGTCCGAGCAGCAGCAGACAGGGCTAAGAATTTTGTTATAATTAAATAACAGAGTGCTGATTGGTTGCTGGAGGTGGTCTTGAAACTGGTGTTTAAAAGCAGAGGAGAACAACGGTTACTATTCATAGGAAAAGCCCAGAGTCTTAAAAATCCATCTGTTTCATTCCCAAATTTAGGCCAAAAAAATGCTCACTTGCTGTCTTTAAAAATACCACCTGCTTTGAGATGTTGTATAATGTGCCATTATATAAGGTGGAGGGGCCGGGTGGGAGGATGCGTGCAGTGGGCAGAGCCCCTTCCTGGGGAAAACAGAGGCAGCCTTGCAGAGGGCCAGGCTGTCACTCCAAAGGCCGAGCCTCTGATGCCCAACACCAGCCTTGAGGCACAAGAGACTCTTACCACAGTCACCCCCCAAATGCAATGCCCTCCATCGTGTACCCACCTGGCCTCAGGGAGGCCATAGGCGTTGTAACAGGAGCTGGCCTGGGATGGTGCTCTCACCCCATTGCCCACCTCAGCTGGGCTGCAGGGTGAGGCCGCCGCTCCTGGAACCAAGGGGAGGGGAAGCACCCAGGCCCTCTCAGCCAGGCAGCTGGTCACTGGCATCTCCCCTCCACACGCCACCCTACCCCAGGGTGTGGCGGCCACAGGACATTAGCTTCCCGATGGGACAGCTCTGCTTTAACCAATTGGACAAATATCCTAGTCTAGACTAGCCCTGATGGCATTTCCCAAGACTCAGAGGAATTTGAGGACTCAGTTTCTTCTTAAGATTCTTAATCACAGGGTGAGTGAAAAAAACTGGCTCTGTAGTCCTAGGCCTAGTTTTAATCCCAGATTTGCCACTTTTGGGCTGAACATGTCACTTTGCTCCTTCCCGTGACAATGGAAATAGGAAGACTTACATCACAGTATTTGGGTGAAGGACAAATAAAATAATGCATGCTGTTCCCGATGCCTGGGAGCCTAGTACGGGGCCTGGCGCTTCAGAGGCACCGCTAACAGGTGGCTGCTGGACTTCCAGGAGCTTCACACTGAAGTCCTCCGTCGCATTGGAGGCCCCAAACCCGGATACTCACCCAGGATTGGGAACGCATCTTCGAGCTGACAGCTGGGTTAAAATTCCCCACATCAAAGCAAGCCAGTAGAGAATTCAAGGCAGCAGGTAGTTAGGAGAAAGATCCCTGGTCCAGATTGCAGGGAATCGTGGCATCTAGCCTAGACCCTGCCTGTGCCCAGCTGTGTGGCTTCAGGCAAGTCACTCCTGGAGCCCCTTCTCTGGGCTTTGGTGTCCTCTGCTCCTTCTTTCTAGGTCTTAGAGACTAGAAAGTTCCACTCTGTTGAGAACCGCTGCTTTTCCCTACAAAGGCCTCCTGGAATTCCTACTCAGAAGGATCTTGGGAATTCTGAAGGCCCAGGGGGAGGGGAACTAAACAAGGAGCCCCAGGAACTGTGCGAGTTCCCACCGCACCCCGACACCAAGGGCAAGCTCTAATTTCACTAACATGCCCGAGATTTCCCATCTCTACCCTCCCTCAACCCCTGTACCCCGTGAGGCAAATACAGACCCCAGGGCACTTTCTAGCGGAGTGTTATCTGAAACAGTTATTAATAGGAACTCAATGTGTTTTATGATTATTTCTTCTTAGAGGCCATGCCAGAAAGCCCCACTCTATCTACATTTTTCATGGTGAATTTCCTGCCATACTTGGTCTCATAAAGCTAACAGAAACATGGGTGAGGGGGTGGGCACCACATAGCTTGTTTTGTTTTATTTTAAGTAGCAACCAGCACTACCTTTAGGATCCAGAGGAAGTTAGCATGCTTAACCTGAATTCTTCATCATTCCATAAATCGAGTGAATAGGGAACATTAAAATTTTTTCAAAAGATTTGTTTCATGTCTTAGCTCTTAGCCATGGTGACTCCCCTCCTCAGGGCCCACTCTCTAGACCTTCAGTCTCCAACCTCTGGTCTGCGGACTGGTACCAGTCCATGGCCTGTTAGAGACAGGGCCACAGAGCCTGGCCGCACACCCCCTACCCCCACCCGCCACCGTGGAAAAACTGTCTTCCATGAAACTTAGGGCGGCGGGCACGGCAGGAGGTGAGCAGTGAGCGACTAAAGCTTTGGCTTTGACACTCCCCATCGCTCGTATCACCACCTGAGCTCCCCGCTCTCCCCCAACACCCCCCACTGTCCATGGAAAAATTGTCTTCCATGAAACCGGTCCCTGGTGCCAAAAAGGTTGGGGACTGATGCTTAGACCATAAGGCAGTCATAGCTACAGTGTTTTATTACGTGCTCTGTATGACACATACAACCTAGAGCACTTCTGTTTCTCTCACCCATCCAGTACCACGTTCAGCATTTGGATGCAATGGAGCATAAATAATCTATGAGAAAAATTCAGAGGAATCTTGAGGGCATTAGACGAGAAGTGCTCATCTATTGCATGATAAGCACAATTTACTCATCCAATCTAATATTGATGGACAGCTAGCTCATGTCCAGTTTTGGGCCATTATGAATAAAGCTGCTATGATCATCTACTAAAGTTAAACATGTCATTTGGATACCCCTTTTTGTGAATTACTTTGTCCTGTTTTTTGGTTTTGTTTTGCTTTTTGCCCTTTTCAATTGGTTAAGCTATCTTTTGATACTTTTAGGAATTCTTTTTACTTCTGGATACTAGTCCTCTGCCAGAGAAATGTGTTACAAACATTATCTCCTAGCTGCAGCTCCCCTTTTCACTGTTTAGATGAGTTTGTGATAAATACTTTCGGCAAACAAAAACTAGGAAAGAATTTTCTTAACTTGATAACATGTATTTACAAAAACATACAGCTAACACTATGCTTAATAGTGAAACAGTGAATGATTTTCTCTGAGTTCAGAAAAAAGACAAGGAAACCATTATCTCCACTCCTAGTCAATATTCTATTGGAGGCTCTTGCCCGTGGCAAGAGAATTGAAATCTCTAAACCACAGTTCACTTGGGTGTACGATGAGGGCAATACTTATACCTACCTCACAGAATTGTAAGGATTAAATGAGATTAAGAGTTAAAAAGTAATTAGTTCAATCTTTGGTAGATTGTATGATTTTTTGCACCCCGTTATTCTTATTACGGAATTATACAACCATGCCCTTTGCCATTTGAAGCAAAGAAACAAGGCAAATTTTGTTTTCCCTTTGAATATTGGCAGAGTATACATTCCTATCTTACTGATGTGTGGCTGGGCTGTATGTTTTGGCCAATGGAATGTAGTTGGAAATTGACAATGTGTCAGTTTCAAACTGAATGCTTAAGACAACTCATATGTTTCTGCCATAACTATAGGAACATGCCCTGGGTAGTCACTAGTCTCAGAAAAAGAGACGTGTTGAACAGATCTGAACTCGAGTTAGCCCAGAGCCAAGCTCAGCTGATCCCATGAGAGTCACAGCTGACTTACAAACCTAATGGCAAGAAAAAGAAAGGCTTGCACTTACAAGCTACTGAATTTTGGGATAGTGTGTTACACAGCATTGCTGTAGACATAGCTGACAAATATACTTGGCATATAATTAATGCTTAATAAGTAGCAACTATTGATATTTAACTTAAGCCTCAGTTTCCTCACCTAAAAATTGGGAATAAAACTACAACACAGAGTTGTTAAAAAAATTAAGAGAGCTAACGTACATGTAAGCATCATATTTCTGAAGATGTACTCCAAGGAACATTAATTTGGAAGGAAATTAATAAGCATTACCCTCTCAAAAAAGTCTTCTATGGTCAATTACACTTGGCAAATGTTGTAGGTAGAGTGAAAGAGGGTTTTTTGTGGCAGACTTTCACAGAGCCTTATAAATTAATGAGCATTTTGAAACTCTAAGAGGAGGCATAGTATGAAATGTTACCCAAATAGATCAGACCAAGAAGACTCCATGGGACCAAGTGCTCTATGGAGCCCATTTTGGGAAATACTGGTGTAATGTACTTAGTAAATGTCCATCAATAAACTTTATTCTGTTAACTACATTTTACACACCATGCATGCTGCATTTTATATATTACATATATAAGAGCTAATATTAATGTTTAAACTTGGCTTTTAAACTTTAACCACAGTAAGAAAGATTTTATATAATGCAGTACACACATACAGCAATAGATTCTAATTTCTATTTCATTCAATTTTATTTTTTAAAAATACTAGCCTGATCCACTAAATTGATTTTTTGACCTATCAATAGATTGCAATCACAATCTACAAAACACTATATGTATATTCACTATTAGAATATATAATACATATACTTCTAATTTTCTTTCAATTGTAGGATTCTATAACTTCTATTGCTGAGTCCAAAATGACTCAGTGAATATAATTATCAACGGTTTTTATTATTACTACATACATAAATACCAGAAAAGGGGGAGATCTCCTGCACACAGACAGAGAGAGAACACCTGGTGGTCCCATAGCAAAAGCCTCTAGCAAGGCCATGGAACAAATTAGCTCCATCCTCCACCTCTCTCTAGCTACTCAGATGGTCTATGTCTTTAATAAGCAATATAGCATGGTATTCAGTGATGCCTGAGTCAGGCTGTCTGGGTTTGAATCTTAGGCTCACTGCTTCCTATATACATGCCTTTGGGAAAACCATGTAACTTCTCTAAGCCTCACTTTCTACATCGATAAAATGAACAGAGGAGCGATTTCTATCCCCATATGAGGACTCAATGAAAAATGCAAGTCTAGTTTTCAGCACATCCTTTTATTATCCTCACATAAAACCCCTTTCTAGGCGGGCAGCTTGTTCAGTACTCAAGAATGTTGGTGCCTCCCTATTCCTTGAAAATCCCATCCTATAAAATAGTGAAGGAATGAACTCAGGAAAAACTAGAGACCAAGCTGGCTTCATCCAGACTTATTGGTCAGTGCCTAGAACAGTACCTGGTGCAAACAGGTGCCCAAGAAATAGTCACTGAATGAATCAAAGAATGAACGAGTGTGCTTACTCACAGCTCCCACCAAGTATACCCACAAGATGCCAGCTTTTAAAAAAAAAAATCCAACCTCAGAGCCAGAACTCACCAAAGCTGCCTGTCGGACCAATGCCAGAACTCACGAGAGGCCCACGCATGGCCACACACACCTGAGAATGCTGAACCACACCTGGAATGAGAGATGAGGAAGCCAAGCCCAGGTGGGAATCCTTTAGAAAATCCCATCTATGCCCCTGTTCATTGGCGATTCCCAGTTCTGGTTTGTGGCACTGCCTCAGGCACTGTTCACAAGAGACTTTAAGGCTACTCCTTAGTTTCTTTCCAAAGGGCTTTGATTAAAAACACATTTCTATGCCACATGTCTATGCCATAAAAAGCACCCCAGCCAGGGCTGAGGCTCCCCAGAGAGTGGAAGACATTTTCATGGGGCCATTGAGTTGCAGGTAAAATGACTTGTGGATGAGCCACAGTGTCCCTGGGCCACGTGATGTGTCTGTGTATCTAGATTTCTGTGATTCTGTCACTTGGGTGTGAAGAGCTGGACTAGCAGAACCCCACAGAGAAAGAAAGAAAACAAATAGACTAGCCTTCGGCTTTTAGGATAACGATAAACTCCATGACTTACCATTCCAGGCACTCTGCATTTTAGCCCTCCTAAGAATCTGTCAACATGGATACCACCGCCACTACTCGTTAGCTGAAGAAACAGGGCCCCAGAGAGGCGAAGGAATTACCCAAGGACACACAGCGAGGCGGGATGTGGGATCCTCCAAGCCCAGATTCACTCTGCTGCTCCCAGCTGCTTCCTTCCTTGAAAGCCCGGATCTATTGAAAGGTCCTTCCGTGAGTAAATGAATCCACATCATCAGAATAAAAAGTGAGCTTTCTAACATCTGAGATGGAAAACCACCTACTACAATAATCATTTTCCATGTGGGCCTGTCTGAAACCATCACCCACGGTGGAACAACTGCCCATTCTAAAGGATTCTGTGCTAAGACTCTGCAGTGGTCCCAGGACTGGCAAATGCTTTCTGTAGTGGACTAAACGATACCCCCCTCCCCCAAATATGTGTCCATGTCCTAATCTGAAAACTTGTACAACTTTATATGGCAAAAGATGAGATTAAGTTAAGGATGGAGAGAGAAGGGGTTTATCCAGGATAAACCTGGTGGGCCCAAAAGACAATCGTGCGTATCCTTCCGAGAGAGGCAGAGGGAGTTTGGGGACAGCCACAGAGACGGTGATGTGAAATGGAGGCAGGGACTGGAGTGACGTGGCTGCAATCCAAGGGATGCAGGACTGCGGGCAGTCCCCAGGAGCTGAAGGAGGCACGGGGCAGATGAGCCTCTGGAGGAAGCACGGCCCCGCCACCAACTATCGCAGATTTCCAGTGTAATGCTGTGAGAGAATCAATTTGTGTTGTTTTAAGCCACCAAGTTGGTGGTGATTCATTACAGCAGCCACAGGAAACACACACCCTCCTAATATGCAAACATATCTGGCCAAGTCCCACCAGAGGCCAGCAATGATGTGGCACAGGGAGTGAGTTACGGTTTCCTGAAGTTTGTAGCAGGGTCTCTTAGTAACAAAAAATCCACAGATCCACTCTTACAGATGGAATTGGAAGATGCTCACTGTGAAAATAAACTCTTGAGGTAGGAAGAAATCAAACAGATGCAGAGAGGAAGGGTTGAAGGGCAAAGGCTTGGCCTGGCATTTGAGGGACTAGAACTTGGACAGCAGGGACCACCACAAGTCCGGGGGAGAGGAGGTCCTCAAAGTATGAACCAAGTGCCACAGGGAAGGTAAGCTAGGTGATCATATTTTGAATTTCAGGAAGAGAGCTGCACTGAGGCTGGCTGACAGCAGGGGCTCCCCCTGCCCTTTTTCTGACCTCTGTAACAAGGGCATTGAGCTGTGCTCCAGCATGGCTGAATGGCTTAAGAAGGTCACCACCACCCTGGAAGTTGTGAGAACACATTTGGAAGCCTTATGGAAAGTTCCCATTCTTCCGCCTCTCCAATACAGATGTTGAGTTGACCAACCTCATCCTTTCTTTCCTTAAACAGATATATATCAAGCACCCACTATATGCCTGGCACTAAACCAGGACCCTGGTATACAGCTGTGAACGTGAAAGCCACAATCCTGCCCTCCTGGAGGGCTCTCTAAAGAAATGGTTTTCAACTACGGGTGATTCTGCCCCCCAGGAGACATCTGACAATGTCTGATGACATTTCAGGTTGCCACAACTTGCAGGAGGAGGGTGCTTATAGCACCTAGTGGATGGAGGCTAGGGATGTTGATAAACATCCCACAGTGCGCAGGATGGGCCCCCACAGCTAAGAATTATCTAGCCCGAATGCCAAGGGTGCTGAGGTCAAGGGCCTACCTAAGCAGGCAACACCCGTTGACACAATAGTGTTAATGGGCCAAAGGGGAGGGAAGATGGGGTCTGGGAGAGCACAGAGGAGGAAGACAGCATCCACCCTCGAGGGGTTGGGATCATCTTCCCAAAGAAAGTGATGTCTACGCTGAGACCTGAAGCATGAAGGGAAGTTTTCCAGGCAGGAAGAGCAAAAACACTTTTTGGTGGCTTAGTGCTGCAGTACGGCTAAGAAGGAAAGTGAGTGAGTGGGTGTGTGAGGCAGAGGAGTAGGTGGAGGAAACAAGGAAACCCTTTAAAAGGACTGTCCCATCACTTTTCTTTGGAAGGGGAAGCTGTCTTTATTGCGGTAAGCAGAAGAGCATGGGCTTGGAGTGAGACCTGGATTTAAGTCCCAGCCCCACCATCTCCTGACTGTGTGGCCTTGCAGAAGACATTTGAACTCTGAGTCCCTAAATCCATTTAGAAAATAAAGCAGAGGGTGGTGGGGGAGAATAATAGCCATCTCAGGCGGGAGTGACAGGATGAAATGAGAGAATGCACATAAACGGCCTGGCAGTCTGCAACAAATAACGGATATTGTTCTTATTTGTGTTTTCAAAGGTCACTCTGGGCCCAGTGTGCAAAATAAAATGAGGAAGGACAACCAGAAACACTCCTCCCTGGGAATACGAAGCAAAGCAAAAACAAAATACCGAGATTTTACAGAACAAAAACTAGCTTGAGTGAAGCAGAGTTTCCGAGGGGCTTTAAAGTCCTTGATGCGACACCGTGGTAACCTTAAGAAATAACAACGGCAACATGAACAGCTTCCGTGCCCATTGAAATCAGCAGCCTTTGAAGGTGCAGATGTCCTAGATAAATGGTGCAACGCATCCATCCATCCGCCTAGTCAGCAAGAGACGTGAAATTCAGTGGGAGCCTGAGGATGATCTTTATTGGGGCCCCTCCTCAGTGGTGATGAACTTGCACTCTTGCCAAGGTGTAGCCAAAACTCTTGGGTCCCACATACGGCAAAACTCCTCCATATACATCTGTAAGTGAATCGCTTTGATCCAATTTTCTTTTTTTTTTTTTTTTTTGAGACAGAGTCTCACTCTCTTGCCTGGGGCGAGTGCCGTGGCATCAGCCTAGCTCACAGCAACCTCAAACTCCTGGGCTCCAGCAATCCTACTGTTTCAGCCTCCCAAGTAGCTGGGACTACA
>CAUYSK010083709.1:0-87073 GCA_963575035.1 Avahi laniger | reverse complement strand
TGGTATACATATACCACATTTTATTAATCCACTCATGTATTGATGGACACTTGGGTTGTTTCCACATCTTTGCAATTGTGAATTGTGCTGCTATAAACATTCAGGTGCAGGTGTCTTTCTTATACAGTATCATTTGCTCTTTTGAGAAGATGCCCAGTAATGGGATTGCTGGATTGAATGGTTCTTCTACTTGTATCTCTTTAAGGTATCTCCATATTGCTTTCCACAGAGGTTGCACTAGTTTGCAGTTCCACCAGCAATGTATGAGTGTTTCTATCTCTCTGCATCCACATCAACATTTATTGTTTTGGGACTTTTTGATAAAGGCCAGTCTCACAGGAATATTCTTTTCAACAAATAGTGCTGGAACAAATGGACATCTTTGTGCAAAAGAACGAAGTCGGTCCCCTGCCTTACATTGTACATAAAAATCAAATCAAAATGGAGTATAGATCTAAATATAAGATGTAAAACTATAAAACTCTTAGAAGAAAATATTGGTGTAAATCTGTGTGCCCTTGGATTAGTCAATTGTTTCTTAGATATGACACCAAAACTACAAGCAACCCAGGAAAATATAGATAATACAACTTTATCAAAATTAAGAACTTTTGTGCATCAAAGGACGCTATTGAGAAAGTGAAATGACAACCCATGAAATGAGACAAAATATTTGCGTATCATATATCTGATAAGGGTTTAGTGTCCAAAATATATTAAATATAAAGAACTCTTACAACTTAACAATAAAAAGACAAATAACCCAATTTAAAAATGGGCAAAGGATCTGAACATACATTTCTCCAAAGATGATATACAAATGGTCAATAAGCATATGAAATGCCATTAATCATTAGGGAAATGCAAATCAAAACCACAATTAAATACCACTTTATACCCACTGGGATGGCTATAATAAAAACAAAAGCAGAAATAACAAGTGTTTGGGTAGGATGTGGAGAATTCAGAACCCTCATACATCTCCTGTGGGAATGTAAAGTGGTATAGTTGCTTCAGAAAACAGCCTGGTGATTCCTCAAAAGGTTAAACATAGAGTTATCATGTAATCTAGGTAAATACTTGTAGGTATATTCCTGAAAAAATTGAAGACATATGTCCACACAAAAATTTATATACATGTTCATAGCAGCATTGTTCATAATAGCCAAAAATAAAAACAACCCAAATGTCCATCAACTGATGAATGGATAAATAAAATATGGTATAACCAAACAATGTGATATTATTTGGCAATAAAAGGGAATGAATTACTGATACATGCTACAACATGGATGAACCTTGAAGACATTATGCTAGTGAAAGAAGCCAGACACAAAAGCTCAATATTGTATGACTCTTCATATGAAATGTTCAGAAGAGGCAAATCTATAAAGACAGAGAGTAGATTAGTGGCTGCCAGAAGATGGAGGGATAGGGGAATGGGGAGTGACTGGCAATGGGTATGAAGTTTCCTTTTGGGATGATGAAAATCTTCTAATATTAGATTATGGTGATGGTTGTACAACTTTTTAAATATATGAAGCCCATTGAATTATACACTTTAAATTGGTGAATTGTATGGTACGTGAATTATATTTCAATAAAGTTGTTAAAATAATTCAATTATAAGAAAACCAGCCAATAAAAAATGGACTAAATATTTGAACAGACAATTCACCAAAGAAGATATTTGGATGGCAAAAAAACACATATAAAGATGATGCCTAACCTCATTAGTCATTAGGGAAATAAAAATTAAAACCAAAGTGAGATAGCACCCCAGACCAATTAGAATGGCTAAAATTAAAAGAACTAATGATACCAAGTGTTGGTGAGGATATGGAGGTACTGGAATTCTCACACACTACTGGTGGGAATGTAAAATGGTATGATCATTTTGAAAAATTGTTTGGTAGTTTCTTAAAAAGTTAAACACACATCTACCATATGACTCAACGTTCCACTCCTAGGTATTTACCCAAGGGAAATGAAAGTCTTTGCGCATACAGAGACTTGCACGCAAATGTTCACAGCAGTTTTATTTGTAAGAGCCAATAACTAGGAAAAAAACGTACAAATGTCCATCAACCAGTGAATGGATAAACAAACTATAGTGGAATACTACTCAGCAATTCAAAAGTAATGACACGCCAATATGTACAAGACTATTAATACATACAACACAATGAATCTCAAAATAAATTTGCTGTATGAAAGAGGCCAGCAAAAAAAAGTACATATTGTGTTATTCCATTTATATAAAATTTCAGAAAATGCAAACTATATATTGGTAAGAAATGATCGGTGATTGCTGGGGATAGGGGAGAGGGAAGGGGCTGGAGGGAGGGATTATAAAAGGGTGGGAGGAAACTTTAGGCAGTGATGGAAACTTGGTGGTGATGGTTTCATTGGAGTAGGCATATGTCAAAACTTAGGAAACCATACACTTTTTGTACACTGCATGCAAAAATGTGCAAGTTATTGTATGCCCATTATAACTCCATAGTGCTATAAACAAAGAAGGAAGAGGTCTTTGAACAGATGAACTACAAGATTCTCTCCAGCTCCAGTCCTGTGGTACTGGAAGCCTTCTACTGAAATAGTGCTTTGTATTGGGTTGCCCAAATCATTGAGAAAAAACTGTGGATTTTGCTTGGATTATGCAGAGACATGCCTCTGTTATTTATCTCTCTGGGGCTGTGTAGACAGAGCCTCAAAAGCCAGTGGGACAGAGCGGGGAAGCACACCATCTAGCCAGTGGGAAGACATCCAGGTCAGAGGAGGAAACTAGGGAAATGACAGCCTAATGAGCTCTGCTCTTTCCAATTTCTTTAAGTCTATGATTCAGAGGATCAGCTCGCCATGAACATTCCAGACCAGTGAGGCATCTCAGGACCATGAATGCATAGACATCCCAGGGGAGAAAACAATGGAAGACAAGATGGAAATGAGAAATGGCCTTTTTAGGTCTCTTGACCCAAATGCAAGGAGCTAAGAGGATATGGAGGAAGAGGTGGAAGTGTCCCTTCCCTGCAGGAAAGGAGATTATGACTTGATAGGGTCTGAGGAAATCAAGTGTAAGAAACTAAAGACATGGAATGTCAAGCCTCCTGGGATGCCTTTTAGATGGACCTGCCAGAGGAGCAAGAGGAAGGAGGTGATACCCTCCCTGCCTGCTAACAGTGAAAGCCAAGAGGGCAAGGAAGTGGAAAAATGTAAAGCCAGGAGGCACGCTTCAAAGTCATTTGTCAGCTGGGCAGCGCCTTAAGCCAGTGCCACGGCTGATGGATGGATCACCTCATGGGAAGCAACGGCCAAGAGGGACCCAGCCCAGAAGGCTGTCATCCTATCCTCAGCCTGTACCTGGATCAGATGCTTTAAGGGAAGACAATCAAAATCCTAAATGCCCGAGGTGACTTTGGGCAATATTTACACCTGAGCAGAATGGCATTTTCTTCTTGATCCCAGAGGATGATAAGTTATGAGCTCCAAGCCTGAAGCAGGGGAATTGAGTGTGTTTTTGTAATTTTATCCTACATAGCAGAGCCGCAGAAACACTTCTTATCCAGAGGAATGTAGACCTCAGGTATCTTTCCCTTCCTCCACCCCCATTTCTCCTGCTGACCCTAAGCCCTGTGCAGCGCACCTCCCACCTCCCCAAAGGCTGGTTACACGGACCAGTATTTATAGTGAGTCCTTAAATTAGTAAGGTGTTTCATGGTTTATAAAACTCCTTCTCCTCCATTCTCTCATTTTGATTCTTACTTAGGCCTTTGAGATAAGCATTGCTTTTTTTTGTTTGTTTTTTAGAAGAAGAACTTGAGAGACCAGAACATAGATGTTTAGACCCATTCATTTATTCATTTATATATTCATTCAGATAATGATTGAACACCTACTGTGTGTCAGACACTGGCTAGATGCTGAGGACACTGTCATGAAACCAGACAGCCACAGCCCCTGCCCTTTCAGAGCTCAGTCTAGTTGGGAGCAGGGGGCCAGACACTAATTCAACACAAATCAAATTGCAAACTAAGAGAGAAAGTGTTGCAGGGGAATCTCTGCCAGTCTGAGGATTAGGGAAAGCATCTCTTGTGGAGTAGTTATTTCACTTTAGAGACAAGCTGATGGATGACAGTCATTAGCCAGGAGAAGATGGGATAGGGCACAGAGTCCTCTAGTAGGAGAGAAAAGTATTGGGAAGGCATTGTGACAAGAGAAACATAGCAGACAAAAAGAGGATGAGAGGCAAGAGAAAAGGCTGGTGATAAGGCCAAGCATGGTGGCTCACACCTGTAACCCCAGCACTTCTGGGAGGCCGAGGCAGGAGGATCACTTGAGGCCAGGAGTTCCAGATCAGCCTGGGCAACATAGTGAGACCCTGTCTCTTCAAAACATGAAAAAAAAAGTAACTTGGCCAGTTGGCATGCACCTATAGTCCCAGATACTCAAAAGACAGAGGCAGGAGGATCACTTGAGCCCAGGAGTTGGAGATTGTAGTGAGCTATGATCACATCACTACACTCCAGCCTGGGTGACAGAGTGAGACTCTTGTCTCTTTAAAAAAGGCAAAAAAAAAAAAAAGGGCTGGTGAGGTGGGTGGGAGCTAGATTTTGCATTGCCTTGCAGACCATGGCCAAGAGGTTGGTCTTGATCCTAAAAGCCATGGGGAGCCACAGAAGGTTTTCAAGCAAAGTAGGACTGGTATGACCATTCTGATCGCTATGGAGAATGATCCATGACGAATGACAGGGCTCGAACAAGAAGGGAGCAGCAGAAACAGAGATGTGTAGATTGGACAGATGTTTGGAGATCAAATTGACAGAAAGTTCATGTTCTTTTGATTCCAGCATGCCAGGGATGTAAATGAAGGTAGTGGGGTGTAGTGGTTTGAATGGTGACTCCCCGCAGAAGATATGCCCATGTCCTAACCCCTGGGACATGTGAATGTGACACCCTTATTTGAAAATAGTCTTTGCAGATGTAACTAAGTTAAGGATCTTGGGATGAGATCATCTTGGATTATCTGGGTGGGCTTAAATCCAATGACGAGGGCTTCCTAAGAGTGAGGCAGAGGATATCACACAGACAAAAGAGGAGAAGGCCACATGAAGTCGGAGCCATTAATTGGAGTGATGCAGCCCTAAGGCAAAGAACGCCTGGAGACACCGCAAGCTGAAAGAGACAAGGAAGGATTCTCCCCTAGAACTTTCTTCTTTTGTTTCTTTTTAAATTAAATTAATTAATTTTATTTATTTCTAACAAATAATAATTGTGTATACTTATGGGGAACAATGTGTGATGTGTTGATCTATGTATACATTGTAGAAAGATTCCAACAAGCTAATTAACATATTCATCACCTCACTAACTTAGCATACATGTTTCACCCTACAGCTTTCTTGATTTTAGATTTCTGGCCTCCAGAAGTGAGAAAGAATAAACTTCTGTTGTTTTAAGCCACCAGGTTTGTGGTAATTTGTTATGGCTGCTCTGGGAAGCGAATGCTTGGGGGTTTGGTGTAAAATGGCTATTTTTCTTTTTCTTTCTTTCTTTCTTTTCCCCAAAAGTGTTACCTTTTTATGATTAGTACAACATTTGACTTTCTCTTTATGTGTATGGGAAATACATGAAAGATGAATAAATAAGGCCCCCAAAAGATCTCAGTCTGTGGCCAGGGTTGGGATCCAGGTGGTGACTGGTGCCAATCTCTGATCTACTTAGGGGTACGAACTTGGATTTGGGATAGAACAAAGCAGATCTCATTATCTCAGAGCTCTAAGCCCATAGCCAAACTGGTCATAGACTCAACACTCATCCCCAGCAGTCTTTGCCCTTGCTCACCACACACAGGTGCCAGATTTGAGATCATATAATATCCTACCTGAAGTAAGCCCAGATAATATTAGCCAGCAAAGCAAGAGGAAGAAAGGTTCAATGGTCCACTGGACCTTGGAGATAAACCTGCCCCTTCGGGAGTGGCCGTCCTGGCTCACAGGGCCTTGCTGCCTGAGGAAGGAATTCGCATGCCTCCCCTGGGAGAGGGTATTTATAGACCCTAGGGCAGAGGAAGGATGGAGGCTCCTGGGAGACGTCATAGAGGATGTGCAGAGGAAATGAAACTGCTCTGAAAGACAAACGGGAGGACCGGAGACCTGCGTGGCTCTGGGAGAGGCCAAGGATCACAAGGAATTAGTCAGGATGCAGAGAAAAAGGGGCAACTCTGTGGGGCGTGGCTGGGCTGGGTTGGGGGCAGGGGTGGAGGAGCAGTCCTTCACCTTCTTGGAGGATCCCTCTTAGGGTCTATCCAGCTAGTGAACAGTGAACCCTTCAAAGACATCTAAAACATAGCTATCTGAATTCCATTGATGTGACTTTTTTTTTAGGAACATAGTTGTCGTGTCAAGGGAGGCATATCTTTGGGGATCTCTGGTGTCTCTTAAACATATCAGACAACCTAAGGAGGTACGTAGTTTGCAAAGAAGTTGGAAGAAACTGAAGTGGAAAAGCATTTCCAGGGCAGTTGGAGCCCATTTGGGAGTGGCTGATGGGTGCCCCGTGGAAAGAATTAGCGTGCAGCGACTGACATACAGTATTAAACACCAGGAATGTGAATAGAGGTAGTGCAGTTATGCTGCAAAATGACAATTTTAATTTTTGCAAACGTGACACCTGATGATGGTTAGTATTTGACTCCATGTGCTTGGGAAAAGGGCAAGTGTGAAAGACAAGATCTCAGTCTGTAGCCAGGGTTAGGCCTCAGCTGGTGCTCAGTATTAGAAGGCACTGGACACCGAGGCAAGGGAGAATGACACAGCAAGCTGAAGAAGAAAGCCTGGCAAAGTTCAACAAATCCCTACAACGAGATTATTTCTTCCAAATGACCATTAGGGCCTTTTGATTCACAGAGTAAGTTCCAGGCTAAGTTTCACCTAATTAACATCGTGTTCTCTGATTAAAATGTTCTCATACCCCAAATGGGAAAGTTAATTCATGAATTCGGCTTAAGCATCTACTGCTCTGTGGAAAGCATTGTGCTGGCTGCCCTGGTGGATACAGATGAGTTAGAAAGCTCGACTCTAGCCAATAGACTCAGAAAGACAAATACTTAGCAATGAGACAGTGAAAATTCATGTTCTCTGTCGATGCTTAACTGAGCAAAGATAATTTGTCGTGGAACTAGTTAGTGAGGCATCAACTAGCAGCTGGCCTCTTACGCTTTTTTCCCCCCAAGTTCCTGTTAAGTAGTTCCAGAGATGAGGGGAAGCTTTGAGGCTCTTCTTAAATACTTTTTACCAATGTTGCTGCTACTGAACTTCTTTGCTCATTAATTTAGCTTCTGTCTTAGGGAACACATTGGATGAGTGACGTTGGGAAATTGGGAAGACTCATTCTGAGATGCTCCAGACAGGCTGGCCTGTGGAACGAGATTCCCGTGCCTAACCACAGCCGTTCCAAGTGACTTTACAGCCAGCTGGGGGACTGCTCGGCCAGCGAGCACTACTTCTATGCTGGGAAGGCACAGAGGGGAACACAGAAGGTGGCAGTCAGTTAGACCTAGATTCAAATCCTGACTTGGCCACCAGCTTTTCTGTGTAACTTTAGGTAAGTCACTTTTCCTTTCTAGACTTCAGTTTCTCCATCTGCATAATTCTCCAGATTCCTCTCCCCACTCCACTTTTTGCATGACTTCAATAAAAACAACCACCTCACAATTGGGGGTGGGGGAAAGGTTACAGGTCTGTGTATTTCTGCTAACTATTGGTGTTGATCCATCTAAGAACCTGTTGGAAAAGTTGTGATAACTTTGCCCAAATAAAGGCACTTGATATGTATCATAAACCTAGAGTGATTATTAGTATGACTATCCAATTTCTTCTTTCATTCAACAAATTTTTATCGAGTATTTGGGCAATAGCACTGCTGGTGAGAATATGAAAATAAATAAAACATAGTCTTACTATCTCATGTGGGTGAGACATATACACAAATATCTATGAGAATAGGTAACATTTATACAGTGCTCACCTTACTATGAGAACAAGCACTGTGTCCAGAACTTTATAGGTATTGATTCATTTAATCCTTCCAATAACATGGATGAAGCACTTGAGGCTCAGAAAGGGTTAATAATATGCCCAAAGTTATTCATGTAGTGACAGAAATGCTTTATTCCAGAACCCATGTGCTTAACCACTATGCTTCACTGATTCCTAATTCAAGACAGTATGAGTTAGTTGTTAGAAGTTCAAATAAATTGATATGTGGGCCCAAGAAATGAGAAACTGCTTCTTGATGCTCAATGAGGGAAGATGTGGGCTTTGAGTTAGGCAGACCTGGAAAAATTACTTAAACTCTCTTAGCCTCAGTTGCCTCATCTGTAAAATGGGGATGATATAGAACCTACCTCACAGGTTGATGATTAGTTAATACATGTAAAGCATTGAGAACAGTGCTTGACACATAGCACGTGCAAAATAAATTTTAGCTGCATCATCATGATCATGATCATGATCTATGGGGACAGGCAGAGAGGAATGGGATGCAACAGGATTGTACTCTGAGGTTTCAGGGGCTGGACCTGCGTTGAAAGTTGGGTTGTAAATTGCCAGAGATAATCTCTCCTTTAGCTGATTTTGGAGCAAGGTGAGCTCTGTGTACAGAAGCCAGATGAAAGTCACTGAAGTGTCTCCTTGCTCAGAAGGGTGGAGCTTGACATTTCCTTGGGGCAGGGCATTGTTTCCCAAAGGCCCCCTTTAAAATGAATACCATACCTGAGAGGCATAACCTCAAACCATTACCATGCATTAACTGCCTGGATCAAGTGCATTCATCATATTAGCCCCAGCAGAGATTGGTGCTTTTGGGGAATAAGATAGTGAGAAGTTTCAATGGCTAGGAAGAAGGCAGGTGTGGATGGAGCAGGTGAAAGACAGAGCCATTCCTTCCTGATCAGTTCCAGGAGGCCGGAGGACTGACCCAAAGGTGGTGGGAGGGGCAGGTCAGGAGGAGGAGAAAACTAACATTGAACGAGCAACCACTGCTGGCCCGGGACTATGCTACATTATCTCATTTAATCTCCCAACTATAATGTTGTGGTTTATTCCTGCTACTATAACAGAATACCTGAGATTGCGTAATTTATAAACGATATAAATTTATTTCTCATAGTCCCGGAGGCTGGGAAGCCCAAGATCAAGGTGCTGGCAGGTTCTGTGTCTGGTGAGGGCCTAGACTCTGCTTCCTAGATGGCACCTTAAATGCTACTTCCTTTTGAGGGGACAAACACTATGTCCTCACATGGTAGAAAGGACAGAAGGGCAAAAAGGGCACTAGGGCCCTCCCTTCAATCTTTTATAAGAGCACTAATCCATTCGTAAGCATAAAGCCCTCATGATTTAATCAATCCCCCAAGCCCCCTCCCCTTAATACCATCACTTAATTACACCTTATGAATTTGGGAAGGACACATACATTCAAACCATAGCACATAATAAGGTAGGTACCAATATTATCCTCATTAAGTAGATGAAGAAACCGAGCCTCAGAGAAGCTAAGTATAATAACTTGCCTGAGGTCACAGAGCTAATGAATGGGATTGAGGAGCAGGGTTTGAATCCAGTTATGTGAAACTCCTGAAGCTGATTTGTCTTACTACACCACACTGCTCACTTAAAGCCACAGGACAGAGAGGTCAACAAGTCAATTGAAGAACAGTGGCTTGTGGTAATGACATAGGACACTAAGCAGAACTGAATAGCTGGTGCATAGCACTAATGAGGGAGACAAGTTACAGGCTAGCCTCACGTAGGTCAGCTGTCTCATTTCTGTCCCCAAGAATTCACTGAGTCCTACCCCTGCCCCGAGGATTGTCCTTCACCTTGACTGAAAACCGAGTCTTGCCCCTGACTACAGGTCTGAGCCCCCAGTGCAGCAATGCTTCAAACAACTTCCCAGCCGCTTGCCGCCTCAGGGCAGGAGAGTGTGGAGGCTTTCATGTGCCTCCTCCCGCCGCCAGAGACATACCTTAAAACATTTATTCTGTTGATATTAACAAAAGACAGTACAGAGTTTTGCCAACAATTATTTATTTATTTGACAAGCAGTTATGGAATATATCATTCCCATGACCTTAAAGTCTGGCAGGTGGAGACAAATATGAAAACTGGTCATTTCTATATGATATTGAGAGATATGGGAGCCTACAACGGGTTCCGAGTGAGCAGTGAGAGTTGCATTCCTTGCCTTATCAGCCTCGATTCCGGAATGGACGCAGAGGTGAGCGTCTCTGCAGAATGACAGCAGGCCCACAGAGCATGGCGTGCAAATGCAAAGGTGTTCCTAAGGTACGGTGAGAGTAACTACCAATGAAAGGTACAGCCATGCCTGTTATGGAGAGGGCAAAGTCACCATGGGAGAGAGTGGCCTGAGAAAGAAGGGAGATGAAATCTTGGATCTGGGACTAGAAAAACGGATGCAATTTGGTCAAGTGGAGAGAAGGACTAGATTTTGAAAAGTGTTCAGCTCTTTAAATCTTGCCTTAAACGCATGCCTTTGATTTATTCTTGCTTGGCTTGAATTTGTATTGGTTTGCTTTTGTGGTTTTTTTCCGCACTACCTTGTGCATTTTGAAGACTAGGTAAGGTGGGAAAAAGGATTAGAGAAAAAGGAAGAATGAATGAGCGCTCTACCCAATAGAACTTTCTGTGATGACTGAAAGCTTTTTTTTTCTTTTCTTTTCTTTTCTTTTTTTTTTTTTTTTTTTTTTTGAGACAGAGTCTCACTCTGTTGCCCGGGCTAGAGTGCCATGGTGTCAGCCTAGCTCACAGTAACCTCGAACGACCTGGGCTCAAGTGATCCTCCTGCCTCAGCCTCCCGAGTAGGTGGGATTACAGGCATGTGCCACCATGCCCAGCTAATTTTATATATATATATATATATATATATATATATTTAGTTGTCCAGCTAATTTCTTTCTATTTTTTTTTTTAGTAGAGACAGGGTCTCGCTCTTGCTCAGGCTGGTCTCGAACTCCTGAGCTCAAATGATCCGCCCACCTCGGCCTCCCAGAGTGCTAGGATTACAGGCGTGAGCCACCGTGCCTGGCCTGAAATTTTCTATTCTATTCTGTGCAATACAGTAGGCACTAGCCATATGTGGCTACTGAGCAACTGAAATGTGGCCAGTGTGACTGAGGAACTGAATTTTAAACTTCATTTGAAATGTGGTTAGTAGACACCGTATTGGAAAGCACTAAATGCTGTCACCATTTAGCAAGAGCCCATACACAACCTAGCAAAGGTACAATTAAATATGAAGGCTTCTGTTGACCTAGTTATGAGGAACACTTATTCGCGTTTGCACGGGCTTGCCCAATCAGGGGTTGGAACATCAAGGTTCTTAAAAACAACCCTGCAAGAACTTATTCCTAATTTGCACAGTACCTTCAGATACAGTGTCTAATTTAATCCCATGACAACCTCAAAGAGGGTAGAGCAGAGATTATCATCCCCATGAGACCCAGTAAATTTAGGTGACAATGGCAAGGCCCTATTGCAGATGAGGGTGGAGTCTAGAGGCCAGGTGTTTCTTCTCTTGGTTGGAACATTTCTTTCCAGGGGGACAGCCAAGGGAGAAGGATCTCATGCTACCCTTGCCTGCCACTCACAGCCTGGGTTTGTGGATGAAGAGAGATGCTTTGCTTCATATGCCCCTTCCTGCTTGCCTGTGGCTAATGGGGCCATAGGCTATTCATGTGAGCCCTCTCCTATTCCCTTCCTACTACCTCGATTTAGGCAGTAGGGATGTTTTTGAAAATTTCATTCATGTATTCAAAATTATGTATTGAGCCCTAATCATGTCCTAGGCACTGTTCTAGGCCTGAGGACACAGCCTTGAACAAAGCAAAGATCCCTGTCTTGTGGAGGTGACAATTCTGGTGGAAGGAGACTGATACATACAGTGTATATATGCTAAATTTTTATAACATTTCAAAAATACTTTTTATGGCACATATAAACACTGTCTAATGTATCCTTGGTGTAAATCTGGACTTGCACTTCAAGCAAACTGCCTGGTTTGCTGAAAGGTAGAAACACCTTCTGATTTAGTCTTTTAACATGTGTTGAGTGCCACCTATGTGCAGAGCACGATACTGGGGACTTTGGAGAGATCCAGAAGAATGAGAAGACAGGGTCCATATCTTAGGGGATTCCCAGTCTGATGCAGGAGGCAGCCTCATTCCTTGGGAGTTCCTAGGCTGTAGAAGGAGCTGATGGTCTAATTTGGAAAGGCAGACAACTTTAGGACCTCCTTATACAGGGGAATCCCAAGAACGTGCAAAACGAATCCAGCCTAGATACTGCTTGAGTTAGGTAAACCAACGATGGGCAACTAGAAAGGGGACAGACATCCTAGGAGCTGTGGCGTGTTCCAACAGTGAGGAGGAGCTGAAGGGCAGCCCCTCCTAGATTATTGTTATCCTGGGAAGACCTCTGGGTGAGATGGGATTTGAGGTGCAAGAATGAAGAGCTCATGGAGGGGGGGGGTGGGGTGGGAGCATTCCAGGTAGAGGGTGCCTCCTCGGAGATGGTGGGAGAAACGAGGGTGTTGTGCGGTTAATCAAGCCTCAGGCACAAGGCTAGGCAGTCACCCCCAATTCAAATCCAGTTGAAGACACAGAGGAGAGAGGAGGGCTGGTGTGTGGGGGTCTTGACCAAATCCTTGTGGCTGAGGAGTGGCAAGGGGAAGGGCCAGGGTTAGGGCCAGAGGTGGAGGGGGTGAGAGGGGGCAGCCCGGACTGGGTCCTTCCCTGAGCACCCAGGTTTCCTGACAGCTGTTAAGGAAGCGAGGCGAGAAAGGGTTAAGTGTGCCCCTCCACCGCCCCAAATGCTTCCTGTGTTTGAAATCCTTCAGGACTCAGCAAACCCTCTGGCTCCCGGCCAGGCGGGCATTGTCCGGGGAGCAGTTGTGGGTTGTCCGAGAGGCTGCGCAGCCTTTGTTGTGGGGCCACCTCGGGGTTCCCTCTCGCGCCCTGGCTGGGGCTGCAGAGTGCGTGCTGGGAGGGGGGCGGTGCGGCAGGCGCTCTCCCTCTCTCTCTTCCTGCCCCCCTCCAGCCCCCCCGATGACCACATGACCAAGTGGGCTCGCGGCCAAGCCACAAGCTACAAAATGCAGCCCCTGGAGTGAGCAGGGAGCATTCTCGCTGGCAGCCGGGGCCACGGGCAGTTGGAGCCGCGGCCGAGTAGCCAGCCGCTCGGAAAGAGCTCGCCGCTGCCGCCCCCCCAGCGCCGCCGAGGCCAGCTTCGCGGCGCTGCCCCGCGGCGGGAGAGGGAGGCTGCAGGAGAGCGGAGGCGGCGAGCGGGCGCGGCGGCCGGCAGCCTGCGGCAGGGCTCGGGCGCGCACACTCCAGCGGCCCGGGAGCCACGCGAGCTCCGCGCCCGCACGCGCCGGCTGCGGCTCGCGCCTTGTTGTGCCTCCGGGCGCAGGGCCTCTCCGCTCTCCCGCAGGCTCGCGGGGCCGGCGGCCCGAGGAGCAGCATGAATCTGTGGCTCTGCGTGCAGGCGCTCCTGCTGCTCTGGCTCTCCTTGACCGCGGTGTGTGGAGGTGAGTGCGCGCCTCCCTCGCGCTCGCCCGCGCTCTCTCGCGGCTCTCCGGGCTGCAGCCGGCGCGCTCCCCGCCCTCCGCCCCACGCGCGCTCCGCCCGCCTCCCGGGGAGCCCGGCGCGAGCCGCGCAGCAGCAGCCACGCGCCGCCGCGCCAGGCGGCCGATTGACAGGGCGCCCGGGGCCAGTGGGCCGCCCGCCACGGGGACGTTTCCTCTGGGGGGCTCGGCGCTGCCTCGGGCATCACTTGCCCAGCGCCTTGTACCTCCTGACCGCCCCTCACAGTCCGTGGAGCTCCGGGCCAGAGGCGTGTGCCCCGTGTCCCGCGCCCCGCACCCCACGTGGTGGGGGACATGCCCGCTCCCCTCGTGGATCGATGGAGGGAACTGACTGGGACAGGGGGGGGCTGGGCTCCTACGTTGAAGGTCTGCTGGCTGCTGGAGGTTAGGCGCTGCCAGCCGGTCCAGGGGCGCAGGCCACTCGGGGTGATGTGCCAACATGCAGACGTGACACTTGTTGCATAGGCAGGAGCGCGCCGAAGGGCAGAGGCGGCGGCAGCGTGGAGCACAGCTTTTGCTCCTTTCAGCTTGCGTGTGAGCAGAGCAGAGGCAGCCTCCCCGAGGCAGGGCTGGCCGGGCCAGGCCAAGCCAGGCTGGGCTGGTCTTCTCCTCTCTTACCCCAAGGTCCTGGCTGCTCTCCTCCCCTGCACAGGACGCCCTCCCCATTGCATCCATCCCTCTCGGGGACCTGATTCTCGCATATCCTGGTTCCAGCCTCCCCTTCCCCTCTGTCCCAGGCACGGGCATGCTTCACCTTAGTCCCCCTGTCTTCAGGCACCAAAGGAGGAAACACAGTACCTGACCTGACCTCTCCATGCAGCTCAGGGAAGTCCTTTCACCCCGCCTGCACCACACCCCCCCTACCTGGCAATGCTTGGTGCCAATGCTCCCTTGCCTGCCCCAAACCTGGTCCCCACCCACGCCCCAGCAGCCCCATGTGGGGCTGCCTGTCCTCCATGCGTCAGTATCTCCTGGGGCTGTCAGCTCCCACCTCCAGCTGCCACAGTCCTGTGATTTGGCCGTCATTGCTGCACCTGGCACCACGGAAGGAGAAGGCCAAGACCAGGTGGACTAATGCCAGTGCCAGGGCTGGAGTCACAGGGAGGTGAGAGCAGAGAGAAGGAGAGGGCAGAGCAGCAAGTTTCCTAGAGGAAGGGTACAGGGCCCTACTTGGTTCCAAACCCTCCAGAGCAGGAGGATAGCATGCAGCCCAGGAGCCTCCAAGGGGCCTGGCCAGTTTTGCCTGCCTCTTTGTAGGCCACCTCCTTTCTCTGCTCTTGCTTTTCAGCCCTGCTCAGGCCCTGGGAGCACCGCCTGCCTTCTCAGGAAGGCACATTAGTTGGGTCTGGCACCTCCTGCCTCCAGGTGGCTGTCAGTGTCCTCCCTCTTCAAGACTCCCTTGGTGAGAAGGAAGCAGGCTTGTTTCTCAGAAACTCCTGTCAGGCAGGCCATGGAGGGAAGGGAGCAAAAGGTACGAATGAAAGACACCACGTGGGCCTGCCCTCCAGAAGCCTACCATCTGGCGTAGCTGGCAAGACACAGCACTCACGTGATACCACCACAGGCGGATAGTCCAAGGGATGCCTTCAGGGAAGAAAAAGAGTGCAGAGAGGGTGTCCCAGAGGAAGGTGGGGCTTCTGGATCTACCTTGAGAAGCTATGGGGAGACCTGGGGCCAACATACCACCACTTGAACCCTCCTGGGGTCGAGCTGTTGGGGAAGTATTGGTAAAGAAGAGAACTGCTTTCAAGGGAAAGGAAGCTGGCCATGTTACCGGAGCACTGTGTATGTCTGGCCCAGAGCCTGCCACTTCTTGCTTTAATTCACCTTTCTTCATTAGGTCATCTGCACGCCCTGGTTTTGGTAAATTCATTGCACTCATATTTTGCTTAAGCCTAGTACTGGAAACTTCTGGGGCTCCTACTGCCCTCTCTACCCACTTACCTCTCCTGGAGCCTGGAGGTGGCCACCATCCAAGGGTCCAGGTATACATCCTATTCCTCTTGCCTCCTGTCCTGTGTTAAAAACAGGGATCCCAGAACCACCTTGTCCTTGGTCTGGACTTGCATGCTGTCCCCAGCCGGGGTCCCCAGTCAAAATTCTGGGCCTGAAAACCATGCTTCCTCCTCTCCGCACTCTGTCCTGACTTGGAATGTCCACCCCCTCTCACCCTCCCCCCGACCACACACACTTCTCCACTGCCTCCTGACCTGGGATACACTTTGCTCTTTTGGGTCTGAGAGCTCCTGGGCCAGGGCCAAGTGTCTCTTGGTCTTTGTCTAAGCACCTCTCTTTCTCCCCTCCTCTCCTTGTCCCCAGCCCCAAGTGTGCAGTTGTGCAGTCATAATGGTAGTGTGAGGACAGTCTATTGTAGCCGCCTCACTCAGGGAGGGGGCATCTCCTCTCCATCCCCAGTCGTAAGCACTGAGCACCCATGTAACCTGAGCCAGGCCTTCACTAATGCAAGTGAAGCGGAGGGCCAGGCTGCCAGAGCATGATGTGTCCGAGGGCAACAGAGCTGGCACTAGGAGATAGCACAGGGCGCTGGAGAAGGCGACTGGAGTGGGAGGCTGGGCAAAAAGATACATGCAGGACCACAGAGCAGTGGAGGGGCATTGCCAGCAGGGTCCCCACCAGAGCACCCATATGGGCTTTTAAAGCAATCACAAGACAGGCCAGCTCATGAGAGGATAAAACAGGTGTGTCATTCCTGGTGAGGCTGGCACGTTCCTGAAAAGTCACACGTACCTCTTTGTGCATTGGCAGAGTTGTCATTAAGGTTGCATGAAAGTCTAATCCTGTCCTCCCTCTGACTGCGGTTCTCAGTGTGGAGATGCTGTAGCGTCGTTGCTGATGGCGCTTCAGCGAGTGATGGCTCCAGTTCCTCTAGGTGTGACGTTCTTTGGGGGATGGCTCCATCCTCCCTTTAAGTAGCAAATGAGTTGGAAGAAGCTATTTAAGTGCACTGGGGATGGCTCCCATTTCTAAACGGGAATTCTTTTGTACAGCAGTGAGAATCAACAGCCTCTAATTTGTCCCTTTGGACAGAATAAAGCCAGGGTTTCAGGTGTCAGCTTATCTGACGGTGAGCCAGACCCAGCATGAAAAGTAGGAAACAGGTGGGCGATGGACTCTGAGTGTGGGAGGAGTCTGCAGACTTGGGCGACACAGATGACAATGAGCCCCCCCACCCAACGGGAGGGATGCGAGAGACCAGGGGCTGCTGGGTGGCTGCTCTCCAGGGCCTGGCCGAGTGCTCAGTCAGCTCAGGGTGGCGCTTCTCTGCAGGTCTAGGGTCTAGACATCTTCCTGGCCAGAGTCGGAGCCACCATTCCCGCTTCCCATCCTGTCCCATTCCCAGCTTGGCCTCCTGCCCCTTTGGGCCCTTTACCCCAGCGCTCCGTTCCTGACTGCCACACTCATAGTCTCGGGTGCTGAGCACATGGAGACAATACCCTCCCCCCCCACCCCCTCACCCCCCGGCACCGTGCCTCTCTTCTCCATGTCCACCGGACCCCTGGGGGACAATGGCCCGTGCCATTCCATTGCCCCACCCCTGCCCCACTCCCTGTAGTTGAAAGTGAGACATGAGGCTTCGCTTGGTTCACTTCACAAGGCCCCTTGGGTCCTTCCCCTGTGCCTGGCCACACCCTCAGCACAGTCCTTACTGTCCCCTGTGTGATCGGTGCTGACTCCTTAGCAGCATCTTTCACATCTATCCTCAGTGGGCAGGGTAAGCCTTCAGGGGACCCCGAGACTCAGGCCAGAAGCTGAAGCCGCTGAAGTGGGGGTCTTAGTGAAGGTCTTTCCCTTCTCTCTCTCCCCAGCCCCAGCCCCCTCACAGATGGCACCAAGAGGGTAGCTCTATGACAGTCAGACAAAAGCAGCCCCCTTGCTCCATCCATACCTACTGCTCCAAAGAGCTAATATAATTTTTCTTTTCATTCTCATAGGTTATAGGTTTAGGGGGTGAATTGGCATGTTAACCCACCCTGACCATTAGCATGGAAGTGTGGAGAGCGAAGCAAATGACCCCAGTCAACGACAGAGCCGTCATGGGCTGGTGATTTTTCCTGGGGAAGAAGAGTGGGGGGGTGAAGGTTAGAGGGGATGCCTGTGCCAGCCGGGTGGGTGTGTCTGGGTGTGAGTGGGGAGAACAGCAGGCCCTGAGCCTGGGCAAAAGAGGGCCCTAAGGATAAACCCCGCCCACCTTTGGCCCGAGAGGAGGCTAAATGCCTGGAAATTGTGTGCAAGCGGAGGAGGACTCACAAAAGTTGAGGAGCCAAGCAAGGAACCAGAGCATGGGGATGCTGGAGGCAGGGGAGGAGGGAAGAAGGAGCTGCCAGGAAGGAGTATGACTGGGAGGCGGGCAGCCAACGGGAGGCTGTATGGAAACTGTGAGCTAGTGGTGGGGATTCCTGGATGGATGGCAATGGGGCTCAAGGGACCGGGATACACTGAAGGCCAATCGGATGGTGTGGGTTGGGAGAGACTGGTATTCATTATCAGCAGCCTCAGAAGCTGTGCTGGGCATTGCACAAGCACCCCACCCAACCACCTCTTCCCCAGCACCGTCTCATCTCCCCGCACTGCCTGCCGCCGGCCAGGCTTGTCTCGGCGGTGCCAGCTCGGCTTCTCTGGCTGGACTGCTTGCTCCACTGCAGCCTGCATACTTTCCCCCTCATTGCACCCAAGAGCACCCAGCACCACTTGGATTCTGTTGTCAGGGCTCAGTCTGGCATCAAGAGGCTTCTACTCTAAGCCAAATGTGGACAGATGTAGAGAGGAGCCCCAGAGTGCAGAACAGAAGCCAGGTGGGGTTGGAATGGGAAGAATTTACATCAGACACAGGATCGGGGGGTGTGATCTGGGAAGACAGGATGTAGGGCATTGGTGGGGAGGTGCCCACTGTAGCAGCACAGCCCCCTTCTGGTGCACAGGTGACCATTCTGTCATTCATCCATTCATTCATTTATTCATTGATTCATGCAACATTTCCTGGGCTCTATATCTGGTCACGGGCTGAGTAGAGCCCAGCGTAAGGCACCCTGAGTCAGAAACAGCCCCCATCCGCCACCTAGCAACATCCACGGGGAGGACTTGAGAGCATGAGTGAGCCTAACCAGTGCTGCGTGACCACCTATGAGATGCCGAGGGGTGAGACACGAGATCTCTAGTACTCAAAAGTAGGTCACCCTGCATATCGAAGGATGTAGGAGTACGATGGCATGGCGTTCATCATTTGCTTTAAAATACTGCAGCCAAGAAAAAAAGAAAATGGGTAACTAAAGCATATGTGACGCCATCTGGATAATGGGTACATCAGGGGCGGTCATTGTAATGTCATATGTCTGAAATGTTTGAAGTGTACCATTTGCAGGGGTGCTGTGGAGGGTCCTGCCTCCTGCATCCCAGCCAAGTGCAGGCATGATGTCCCACAGTGCAACTACTCAATGGCATTCCAAAAGAAAGAACCCATTCATGCCTGTTAGAAACATGATTTAACTGTCAAAAGGACAAAGAATCAGCTTCAATGGCAAGATGTGAGTTGTGGGTTCCATTTGCCCCAGGACAGTGTACAAATTGCAGATTTTTCAAGATGGAAAAGAGAAACAAAAGGAGAGCTATGAGGAGCGCCACCTCATGGAGAGTTGCCCCTCCCAGGGGGGGCCTGTTCTCTGTTTTCATCAGCCTTCTTCACTAACAGTCTTTCTCCTTCCTGCAGGGCCCCTGATGCAGCCTCCTGAGGAGAAGGGGCTGGAGGAACGCAAAGTCCGCCACCTGGTGCAGCCCAGAGCATCGAGGAATGGACCAGGGCCTTGGCAGGGAGGTCGGAGGAAATTCCGCCGCCAGCGGCCCCGCCTCTCCCATAAGGGCCCCATGCCTTTCTGAAGCAGGTACTTGAGCCTCTGGTCAGTGGGCAGCGCAAAAGGGGAGGGGAAGGGACAGCCTGGAAGCTGCGTGGCCCTGCCACTCATCACTGATCAAACACATCTACCAAGCATTCCCACCCCATACAGGCATAGGGGCTGAGAGCTGGTGGGGAGCTTCTGCAGCAGCCATCTCGCTCCTTCATTGTACAGAGTGGGAGACTGAGGCCCAGAGAGGGGCTTGATGCCCGGGACCAATCTCCTGACTCCCCAAGAGTGGGCTCCTCTCCACCCTGCTGCCTGGGGTTGGGCAGGCTGGCCCGGTTGGAGAATTCTAGGCGTCCCGGCGGGCTTTGGTGACTGGGGTGCCCGGGGCAAGCCTATATGTGTCCAGTGTGAGTCGTCACCAGAGAGGGGGGAGGAGGCAGAGAGCCTTGCAGGGTGTGGGACAGAGAGCAGGGGGAGAATCATGGCTGAGGTTCCCAGAGCCATGGGAAGGGGGGAAGAATCCAGGCAGCTGCAGAGAGAGCAGGGCCTAAGCCTGCCCCCGAGGCCCAGCCTGCGGTCTCTCCCACTGTAGCAGGGATAGGGTGGCACCAACCCAGGGACTGGGGCTTTAGATTCAGGGCTGGGGCGTGGGGAGATGAAGCCTGTCTCCTCTCCTTTCCTGGGGGGTTCCTTTGACCTAGGACACATCAGTGACTTCTCTCTTGTCATTTTTGTCTCTTTAGGACTGAAGGGGCCCCTTAGTGCCCACGCGCTGCAGCTGTCTGTGCTCCGTGCCTTGGTCTGCTTCTCTGGAGCCCTCATATCCATTCAGCTTTCGTCTCACACCTGTTCTAGCTGCTGATGGCCCCGGCTCTTCTCACCCACCAGCTCCCTGAATGGCGCCCACAATTCCCTTTCTCCAGGATCCATCCAGCCAATCTTCCGGGCCCCTCCTGGACTGACTTGGAAGACCCAGCCCTGGAAGGCCTTCCTTCTCCTCCGCCCCATGCTCCAGTCCCTGCCTCTCCCATCTAACTCCCCAACCTCATGTCTGTCCTGGGGGCTGGGTGGAAATGCTGCCTCCTTCAGTGGGCTCCAGCATCCCATGTTTTCTTGTCAGTTGGACCCCTCGCCCAGCCTCTAGAGAGGAATACAGACATACGCAGTGACAGGCTCTCTAGCTGGAGGGACTGGGTGCTGGGAATCAGGCAGGGCGCACTGAAACGCGGAGGAGGGGCCAGCACCCTGGAGAAGGGGGTTGAAGCGCCACTTAGCTGTGGCTTCTTCCTTCTCCCGGTGTTTGGGCTCAGCTAAGGAGGAGGTGAAGGAAAGAGGCCTGTGAAGTACTGTGTCACTTCTTTCACCTTCCTGTGTCTCCTAACACTCCCTGTTTTCCTCCTCCCCCAAGCTAGGTCAAGCTCCAGGTCAGCAGAGGAGGGTGCCAGGCCTGACAAGGCTCTATACCCTCCCAGGAGTAAAAGCCAAGCAGGAAAGTTGTTTATGCCAAGAATGACAGAATATCAGAGCCCAAAGGACCCTTGGAGATCAGCCGCCTTATGCAAACGGCCTGCAAAACCAGGCCTAGAGAGGGGAGTGACCTGCTCAGGGTTACTGCAGAGCCAGGAGAGGGACCGGGTCTCCCAGCTTTATGATGTCCTCTCCGCTCTCCATGATGTCTTTTCAAAGCAAATGAAGTGCCTTTTCCGGAGGTTGGGGCTGGGGGCAGCTGGGAGGGGGAGAGAGAGGCGAGCTGGCTGTGAACTGCCCCATTGTGGGGGACGGAGCTGCTCCCACCTCCCTGGCCTTCCTCAGCTGGGCCGAAAGCTTCCAGAACTGGCCAGCTGCCCCTATTTGGGCAGCATTCCCGGCCTGGGGTACTGTAATAGGGGCTGCTCAAGCACTGAGACTATCATTCAAACCTCAACAGTGTTTTTTCTGCGAGCCAAAGGTAGCCTTAACTTGAGCTCAATAGCCTTCCCTTTGTGTTAAATGGACCTTCTTTCCCGCGGCCTTTCCTTGGGGGGGGCAGAGAGTGGAGAAGAGGGAAGGAAAGAAAAGGAAGGGAAGAAAGGAGGAAAAGATGGGAGGAAGTGCTGGTGGAATGGTCTCCCAGGAGGCCCCAGCTTCCATGAGGGGCCTACAGCAGCCCTTCCCTGCATGGGGGCTCTCTCACCTTTTGCCTGAGAAGGTTTCCTTCTTAGAGGTCTCCCAGGAGGGATAAAAGAGAATACAAGAGCCTGATGCCCCCCTATGTATGTGTGGGGGCAGGGGGAATCAGGGCCCCCCAAGTCCCATAGTAACCCCAATGTCTGCCTGTCCGCCTCCCCTGAGTCCTTTCCCTCTGCTGCTGCTAACACTGCTGCTGCTTCAGGGCCCGCCCTGGGGAGCCAGGGTGGACACCAGCCCTTCCCACAGCCCTCAGGCTTGGAGTAGGGACTGGCCAGTGTCCAGAAAGTCTTCTGCCACTGATGCCCCCACCAGGGAGCGGGCCTTCTTCCCTCTCCTTTCTGCGTCTCCTTTCTCATCAGCCTGCAGCCAAGCCCAGCCCCATGGGAAGGAGGAGAAAGCGGGGTGGCTGAGAAAGTGGGAGATTCCGGGCAGAGGAGGGTAGTGGGGGGGCTGTCTTATTTAAAATGGTTGTGTATGATTCTTATACTAATTTATACAAAGATATTAAGGCCCTTTTCATTAAGAAATTGTCCCTTTCCCATAATTGTGTTCACTCTGTTTGTAAAGATTGTTCTGTGTAAATATGTCTTTATAATAAACAGTTAAAAGCTGACAATTCGCCCTTACTCTTGGAGGTCATATTCAGGAGGGGTGTTGCGTGTGCAGGGAGGTGAGTGCTTGCATCTCAAATCAGTTCTAAGTCAACTGGCCTCAGACCGATTTGCCATGAGCTCACAAAAGGAAACCCTATGTTCATATAAAATCCAGCTCACTTTTAAGTTTTTTGTCATCTGTTTGGGTATCCTAATATATATTTTTTGGGGGGCAATGTCATTTAAAGGATTTTTTAAAAAGAAATATTTAAAAACATGCTGATTAAATGGATTTCTACTAAAGATTGTTTTGTATCCTTGGTGGGTGTCTTCTATTTTATCTACTTTTGAACACTTTCAGGACTTTTTAGCCAGTTTGCCTTTCTTGAAAAATGTTATGTTTTCAGCAATAAATACATTTGGTAATGACTTTGTATGTATCATTTTATATTTCACAAACTGGAGTTGCTTGATAAATGAGATCACCTGAAAAATAAAATGCAAGGAGTTCAATACAATTCTGCTCCACCTGTCTCACTTCTTGCTTGCTGTCAAAATGCCAATATCTTGCAGAACAGACAGGAACACTGAGTATATGCTAATTTGGCTAATAAACCCATTAGATGCACACAGACATACACAATGCAGAGCAAAACCCGGCAAGAAGGAGACAGGAGGGATCAAAATGGGCACATTTGATAAATCTTATGGGAAATTCTATAGATTCGACAAGTATTTAGTGCTAGAAATAGACAATTTTAAAGAACAGATTTTCAGACAAACTTGCTAAAAAGTCATAAAACCGCTCAATAGGATATAAAATAGAAGTCACCCATGAGCATAGAAAACAATCTCACCATTGACAAAATGCTGCAGATTGTGACATGGTGATTTAAAAATGCGACGTTGCATTGGAAATATCTCTTAGGAAAATTGGTGCGAAATGCCTTATTTTAAAATTGCTAGTTTGACTTTTAGGCAAACTGGTCATCAGAGGAACCGGTTTTAGGCAGAGGTTTCGGGCAAGCTGGCTTTTTGCTGATTGGTCTGTTACCTCCCTGATCACGCCCAAAGTTCTAATTTCACATGAAACCAAGGAGAAGGGCTTGGGAGGGGCAGGACAACTTAATACTGATCCGTAGATGTGCAGCCCTTTAACTGTTTACAGAGCTTTCCAAAAATATTAACTCAGATTATCACTCTTACAACTGGATCACACAGACCACTGTCCCTATTTTACAACCAGGTCACACAGACCACTGTCCTCATTTTACATGAGAAAACAGACTTAGAGAAGTGAAGTGACTTGCCCCAAATCTCTTTGCTAGTAAGTGATTCTGGAATCCAGTCTTCAAATTCGAGAATACAAACTCTTTCTACAGTACTACAGAAGGTCCCCTAGCTAGAGAGAAGAATTAAGTACAAAATGTGTTTGGTATTTTCAGTAAGTGCAATGGGAATTTGCACCGTGCACACCACGGTGTGAGGTGAACTGCTGGAATCAGAGAAGGCTAGTGGAGGCTGATGATTAAAATCGGTCCTGGAAGGCCCAATAGCTTTTGGTTAAGTTGGCCAGAGGATGGGGCCACCAGGGTCCACGGAGCATATGCAGTCAACTGGATACTAGTGGGTGGATGCAAGTGTGACCTCCTTGAGGCAGAGGATGAGGGGAAGGAAAGCTGGTGGCCACCCTTTGGAGATATCTTCACTTGACCAAATAAATACGATAGAGTCAGAGTAGGGGGCTGTTTTTCAAAATGCAGAGCTTTAGAAAAAGAAAAAGGAGTTCACTTAACTGTTCCTGGACAGGAGGTCCTGGATGGCATGGCTGAAGGATGGGGGACAGAGAACCTGAAAAACAACACTTCTTCAAACCCATCTGGAAGTTAGGCAGACTCCAAAATGAGATTAGGGAGGCAAACGGACTCAGACCACACATAGCTTTTCAGGCCCACAGCCAGGTGTGGTGTAAAATGAGCCAGAGTTGCTTTGAAACCTAACATTTCAGACCCTTCCATAAGCCCTGGCTGACTTGGCGCCCCCAACTGGGACTGGGCTCCTCTGCTGCTTCGGGCACCATAAGGCCTGGCCTAAGTGGCCATTCCGAGGTCCTTATATAATTCTATTTTTCAGGCCTAAAGGTTATTCGACTGAAATTTCTCAATCCAAAGTTTCTTTCTGACCACAGTGAGCCTGTGCCAGCTGACTGCCAAAGGAGACAGCGAAGATCTATTGAATACCTTCCTCTCCTGGCTTGAGAAAGGCCACTGACTCAGACAGTGTTTCTCTGGAACCCACAAAAGGATGGCCTCTTTAGGGTTCCTTTGAAAAGCCAGTTTTCCCTACGTAGTGGCCAGTGCTTAGAGAGGGAGCCCGGCAAGGGAATCCCCTTCCTGCTGTCTTGGACTTCAGCCAAAGGCCAGAGCAGCAGCCAGGACACTTCCTTGAATGGTTCAAATCAGGGGCCAGGTAGTATTTTTGACTTTGTGGGCCAGATGGTCTCTTTCCCAACTACTCATACATAAACCAGTGGGCATGGCTGTGTTCCAACAAAACTTTATTTATAAAAACAGGAGGCAGGCCATAGTCTGCCTAACTCTGTTTCAAATGAAGCATCAGCAAAGCCCTTCAACTCGGCCCTAGAACCCTTGCCTGGGGCCCAAGGGAAGATTTATGTTCTGCAGCAAGATCTCGAATTAAGAGAATTTGATAAACTGGTTATGAGATGGCCTCTGATAATAATCCCACTAATAAAGAGCTTTCAGTGGAAGGGAGAGTCTGGAGTCAGATCAGTGTTCAAATCCTGGCACCACCGTTGACTCAAATTTGTGACTTTGCGTCAAGGGTCTTGATCCGGGTGAGCCAGGGTTTCCGCGTTGGGCAGGATGCCGCTGTCGACTTTACAGTGCTGTGGTCAGCATTGAACACAATGATGCAGGTAAAGTGTTTGGCACAGTGCCTGGCCCGTGTTAGGAGTTCATTAAGTGGGAGCTACTATTATCTCTTCCAGGCCTCACTCTAGCCCTGAGGAGTGGGCAGGGCAGCCGTCATTATCTCGAATTTACACGGGGAAACAGGCTCAGGGAGGTCAGGTCACTTGTTCAAATTCACAGAGCCACTAATTGGCGAGTCAAGCCTCAAATCTGGGGCTGTCCTCAGCTCGTGTCAGTTGCTGCTATGGTTTGAATGTGTCCCCCAGATTTCATGTGTTAGAAACTTAATCCCTAAATTCATATGTTGATGGTATTTGGAGGTGGGACCATTAGGAGGTAATTAGGATCAGATGAGGTCATTGGGGTGGAGCCTCCATGATGGGACTAGTGACTTTATAAGAAGAGGAAGAGGGACCTGAGCTGCATGCTCTTACCCTCTTGCCATGTGATGCCTTTGCCATGTTATGGTGTAGCAGGAAGGCCCTCACCAGATGCCAGTGCCATGATCTTGGATGTCTCAGCTTCCAGAACTGTGAGATAAATAAACTTTTTTTCTTTATAAATTACTCTCTGCTATTCTGTCATAACAACAGAACACGGACTGTGACAGCTGCCTTGCTCCTGCGAGGGGGCTGCTTTCCCACCCTGAATGTGTCTCAGCCACTGGAAACTTCCAGTCTCCTAGACAACCCATAAGGCCTCCCCAGGGACAGATTAGGCCCTCAGCACTTCCTCTTGCAGCAGCCTTAGCTTGGGCAGCAGGGAAGGAGCCTCTCCAGAGGGGCTAAGTGCTCGCCATCAACCCCTGATCTGGGGACCCTGGGCTGGAATTGTGAAGCCGGGCACGTGCCCCAGGACACCTGCCCAACCCTCATGGTTCCTTTCTATACAAGGCCAGGGACCCAGAACCCTGGGTTCCGGTTCCAAATCTGCTTCTGCCCAGGGCTTGCTGGCCAGCTTAGCAACGTGTCTCCTTGGCCCTTTCTGGGCCTCAGCCTCCTCACCCGCCCGAGCCACTCGGGTGGGAGCGTGTGAAGCAGCTGCTGTGAATAGGGTTTCGCTGGGGTCCCAGCAAACAGTGGGGGTGCTTCAGGCTGCCGTCTGGAGGGAGCCCAGGGTCTGCCACAGGGACCTGTAGGGAGAAGCTTTGGGAGAAGAATCAAGCTCGTGACAGGAAAATGGGAACCTCAGCCAGGGAGGAAGGCCACTGCTGGGTTATATGGGTCTGCGTGAGCTTCTCTTAACTCCAGGGGCTGCTGGAACCTCCAGTTCATACTTCCCCTGTCATGCGGGCCGCTGCTGAGCTAGCCCAGTGGCGTGAACCCGGAAGTTCTGAGCTCCGGATCCTAAGCCCAGCTTGGCCAGTAACTGGCAGGTGAGTCCATCTTTTGGGGTTCCTATTTCCCCCTCATCTGTTTTCACAGGAGAACAATCTCTACTCTCCCTACCTCAGACACATAGAATCCTAGAAGGTCTGAGCTGACAGGAGCCTGGGAGGTCCCTCAGTTCCCCAAGCCCCTTCACTTCCACAGATAAAGAAAATGGGACCTAGGGAAAATCACCCGCTTAAGGAGATATAGCTAGATAATTCTAGCAAACTCTTAAAGAGTGTTTCTCATGTGCTAAGCACTGTCTGAGGAACTTCACCTGTCCCTATCATAAACTCATTTTACAGTTTAGGAAACTGAGGCACTGAGAGGCTAAGTTGTCTGAGGATCTTCTGCGGTATGTGCAAATGAACCAAGAGAAGCCAAGTGGCATTGCTTTAAAGGAAGGCAAAGGCACTTCTGAAATGCCAAGCATTCCCCGCAGGGCTGCAGTCACCCCTCAGCTGCAGGGGATGGGCTCTGCTCTGGCACCCTCATCACCTTTCATCACAGCTACGGCCATGCTGGGTCTGGTGAGCAAGTGTGTGGTTGGCAAGCACAAGTCAGGGGGCAGGGGACAAGCCTGGGTTCCAATCCCGGCCTCACCTGCAGGTCACCTTCAGGGATAAGTGGAGAATCCAGTAAAGCTTCATGGGGGAGGGCAGCAGGACTGCTTGTGTCTGCGGGGCTGTGCGAGGTCTGCCGGGAAGACGATGCCCACTCGTCCATCCAGGCAGGAACGTCTCTGGCTCTCTCCCTGGCAAGTGTGGGCTAGAGGCTGGTGACAGTCTCTAGTCACCAGCCTACGGTTTCTCTCTCATCCTTTCCGAGCTCCCAACTCCTCAGGTGTGAGGGATGTGGAAAGGTACGGGAGGATAAACAAGCAGGAAGGGAAGAGATCCTACTGAGGGATGGAGTGTCCGGGGGTCTCACCACTCAGCCTCTCCCACCTCCAGCAAGTCAGAGATCTTCCAATCTGATTCCCCTCCTTCCTCCCCACCCCTGTCCTGGGCCACCTCCCAGCTCAGCTCCACAGCGCTCTCTCCCCCCATCTCCAGTCCCAAATAGCCTGTCAAGTTTTAGGTCCCAGGCCTTGTGCAGATTTCAAAAGAAGTCCCACCTCCCTCACCCTAAGCCCAAACTTTGAGAAGCCAAGCACTGGAAAAGCCCTCTTGCCTCCCCCTACCCCAAATAATCGATCTCCTAGATAGCTAAAAAAATCCCTGCCCTGTGTAGGACACCATGGGAGGGACAGTGGAGGAGGGACAGTGGGTAAGACTTGCTCCTCGCCTTGCCTCTGGGAGGAGGCATGTGGTGAGGGAGTGCCAGCCCTTGCTGCTTGTCACTGCCCCAGCACCCTGTGTATGCCCTGCCCCATCGCTGCCCGGGCCTTGAGCCTGCGCATTGGCCTCCATGGGACCTACCAGGGAGGAAGCTTCATACCTACCTTTCAGGAAGCAGAAGCTGGGAAGGCTTCAGCCTAAGTCACCCAAACCCCATTTCTGGTGCTCCTCTAGTCTCTCCAGACTTCGCTTCCCAGGTTCTCCACCTGTCCCAGCCAAGGCCCACCTCCCCCATGAAGTCTTTTTTTTTTTTTTTTTGACACATAGTCTCACTCTGTTGCCTGGACTAGAGTGCTGTGGTGTCATCATAGCTCATAGCAACCTCAGACTCCTGGGCTGAAGCAATCCTCTTGCCTCAGCCTCCCAAATAGCTGGGGCTACAGGTGCGTGCCACGACACCCAGCTGATTTTTTCTATTTTTAATAGAGACGGGGGTCTCACTCTTGCTCAGGCTGTCTCAAACTCCTGACCTCAAGTGATCCTCCCACCTCAGCCTCCCAGAGTGCTAGGATTACAGGTATGAGCCACCGTGCCCGGTCCCCCATGAAGTCTTACTGGATGCTCCCCTTAGCCCTGAGGGTCACCTGCAGGTGAGGCTGGGATTGCAACCCAGGCTTGTTCCCTGCCCCCTGAAAGCCTTTGTACTTGCCAACCACACACTTCCTCGCCAGACCCAGCATGGCTGTAACTGTGATGGAGGTGATGATGCTGACAGCGATGATGAGGGAATACAGCAATCGTACCTTCCAGCACGGGATGTAGAGACTTAAAAATCCTGGTTCCTCCAAATACTGAGTCTAGGGCAGTCACTTCACCTTTCTGGGCCTCAGTTATATTGTTGCTAGAATGGAAATAATAATCCCTAACTCCCTCTCAGGTTTGGAATGACTGAAGTTTCTGAAGTTAAAATGTTTGGTACAGTAAAGAGTGCCCCACCCATCCCATGTGTGAACCAGGGAAGAAGAATGCCTCCCTCTGCGGGTGCCCACGAAGACCACCCTGCTTGCATGTGAAAATGCTTTGTGATCTGTAAAGGGCTGTAGAAATTCATTTCTCAGCTCTTGCAGAATGCTTACTGAGTGTCTACTTTGTGCCACATTCCTTACAACCCTGAGACCAGGAACTGTGGCAAGGGCTCTGGAGGAATAGCATAGGCCTCTAGGAAATGTGTCACTGAGCACAAGATCTAGTTGGGGGCTGGAGGTGGGAGAAGGCTCCCTGGAGGAGAAGTAGCAGCTGCGACCTCAGGAGCGAGTAGGGGTTAAGCTGGAGAAGGAAGATCTTGGCAGAGGGAGCACAGGGCTTGTGTCCAAATGCTGAGGAGGGAGGGAGTAGATGTAGTTTATTCTTAAACCCATTTCACTGGCGATGAAGCAGGTCCTGAGAGAGGCTGTGCCTTGCAGAATGAGAGATCCTGTTGTACTCCCGCATGCTGACTGGTTCTCTCCTGGGGCTGGGCAGGCAGGGTGCACTGCGGTAACTAAGGCATCCTCTCCCGATAACTGACCCCACACTATTGATTTCACCAGCTGGTCAGGAGGGCCTGCGGTCCCCCACCCACAGGAGTGGATGGCTGCGTGCACCTGGGCGAGCTCAGAGGCTGCCCAGAAACTTTGAAACTTCTTACACGTTCTCTGATCCTTGCACAAGGCCTCCCTTTCTCTTCCAATCCCGCTCCGTCTTTGGGGCAAACCCAGAGCGGCATGGGAGGCTTCCCTCTGCTGGCTGAGCCCGGGCACTGCAGAGACTTCTTGTGGACTGCGCCAAGCCTAGGCCCAGGCCACCGAAAGGAAGCTCCCGAGGTCACCTCATCTTTCCTGTTCTACAGGAGGTGTGAGGAAGAGCAAAGACGAAGGTGTGTGTGGAGGGAGGGCTGATGGGATTAGTCAAAGATGACTCACTTAGAGCAGCAGCTGTAAAGTCACTTCTGCTCCGGCATTCTGAGTCTGAATGATTTTTTGGGTGTGCGACTGATTTGAGAGGGCATAAGAGTGAGCCTACAGGTCATGGGCGTGTGTGCGAACACTGAATGGGTGTGCGTATTTGCTCCTAGACATGTAGAGTATTACCATCGATGTGCATGTTAACTGTGATTGCACATGGTATATGGTTGGGAGAGGGAGAGAAGTTGCCACCCAAGGGTACCAGGGATGAAGCCTATGGGGGTGGAGGCCAGCATCTGGGTCTCTGAATCCAGACCAGGTCCCATTTGTATCCTGACAGGACTATCCTAGGCTGTCTGGCTCTCAGGCTGATTCAAGGAGCTCTTCCTCCTGCGAACCCCATGTTCCCACCAGTTTTCCCCCTACCAGGTATACGCCCTGCACCTGCAGCTACTGTGGGAAATCTCATAGCTTCTGGAGGCAAGAAGCAAATGTGATTCCTGCATGTGTTCATGGGAGAGGCCTCAAGGATCACCCCCCTAACTCCCATCCCAGCTAAGGCCCACATCCAGGGCTGCTCTTTTCCTCTGTCTGGGCGGGTGCAGGCTTAGAGAGTGTTTCTGGCCAGCAAACATTCCCATCAATTCGTGCCTGTGCTGTGCTGGTTATCAAAGATTTTCAATATTGCCCCTGTCCAATTCCCACACTGCCAGGTAACATGCATTAAACCTGGGGCTTTACAAGGTCATGAGTTAGAGTATTACTCTTGTTCTTAAGCCTAGTAGAAAGCTTTTTTTTTTTAACAACGCTTTTTCATCATTCCTCCAAATGGCATGAAAATACTAGCCCACCTTGCTAGCCTCAGCAAGCCAAATCCCTTGGTAAGGCCATCAGCCATCCGTTAAACACTTGAGCTATTAGGTTCAGAGCAGAAAGTGTCAGATCAGAGTCTAATGACCCCCGTGGACCTTGCCCAAAGGGAAAGCTTTCTGAGTGAGCTCGGAGGGATGGGAGCTCTGGAGGACCCAAGTTCAGCTTCCAGTTAAATGCTCACATGCAGGCTTAGCCTTGTCCTTTGCCCATGGGTGGAGCGTACCAGCCACGCCCACAGCATTTCTAGGAAATACCCTCTTGTGCTCCATGGGCTTTGGCTCCAGCTCCTCCTTGCAGAAATGCAAAGAGGGGAACAGCTTTCCACAGGTTCCTGCTCTGCTGTGCTCCTCCTATGCCCACCCTATGACTTGCACCCACCCCCAACTGCTGTCCTCCCCATGTGGTGGCCCTGAGGACCTTGAGGTGGTGTGACAGAGAGGAGGCTTCCATCCCAGTTCTGCCCCTTGGTAACTGGGCCAGTCTCCACCTCTTAGCTTTACTTCCCTTATTTACAACATGGGGATGATAACCGTGCCTCTTACTGTTGTCTTCAGGCTCAACTAAGACACAGGATCCAGAAGTATGTTGAAAAGCAAACTGTTGCTGGAAGTACACAAGCAGTGAGTTCAAAGCTGTGAGGCGCTACCTTCAGCCAGCTCCTCGGTCAGTGCAGGGTCTCGCCGTTGCCTGAGTCCCTTTTGTATCCTCGGGGTGTGTGAGATTTGTAACCAGCAGTCATATAGAATCCCAGGCTTGGCAGAGACCTTACTTGAGCCATCATTAGATAATGCAAGCTAACATTTATTGAGCACTTACATGCTAGGTACTATTCCAAGTGCTTTACATATATTATACTCATTTAATCCCCACAACAGCCCCATGAGGGAGAAACTCTTACCATCCCCATTTACAGACAAGGAAACCAAGGCTTAACACACTTAATTGCCCAAAGTCACATAGCTAGTAAGGGCCAAGATTTAAAGCTCAGCTGTCTGTGCTCTTAATCATTGTACCCTATGATCTCTATACAATCTTCACTGAACAGTGTTTTTTTTTTTTGATCTCTGCTTGCATACCTCCCGTGATGGGGAGCTCATTACTTCTAAAGGTAGCCTGTTCTGACATAACACATTTGTAGCTGCTAAAATCTTTTGGTGTGTCTGGCCATGCCTGTGGTGATCCAGACCATACAAAGACCTCAGTTTCCTGAAGAGTCAAGCAGGGGGTAGGCTGAAAACAGAAGGCTATAGAAAGCAAGCATTCATTCTGCCTTGACACACACAGACTCTCTGATCTCATGCCTTCTGGCATGTCAACACCTTTTCCTCGAATGGAAGTTGAAACAAGAAGTAAGATGGTTCTTTCTACCTCAGTATTGTTTTCAGTTGAGAGCAGGTGAGCAGGCCTTGTTTTCTCCATTAAGCCCAGGATGTACTTGGTGCCTGCTGTATTAATAGGTGCTCACTAAATGCTGAATGAATGAATGAATGGACAAGTAAATGAAGGAAAGATTCACAGCCTCCTTTTCTGCCAGCCCCAATCCCTGGAAGAGTTAGTTTTACACTGTGCTTTGAGATCTTGGAAATCAGCATTTCCATGGTAACAAGGCATAGATCTGCCATTCTACAGGGCCAAATTCTTTCCCATCACATGGACTCCGAGCTTGCTCCAGAAAAGATCTTTAACTACCTTCAGTGTCTGCAGAGCAGGCCACTGTCAGTTGGGAGACCTGTGGAGTGGACACTGCCACGGGTGGGTCCCCCAGCTTATATCTCCTCTGGGAACTTCCTGGACTGATCGACCTTGCTGGGGTTTCCATGGTAACAACACTAGGCTAATGGGTTGCCAGGGTGATGGTGCGCTACTGCTAAGATTGCACGGGACCGGACCACACAGGGCCACAGAGTTGAAAAGATGCTAATAACACCTTTCGGAGTCTCCATGACAACAACACTCAAGCACCGGGTAGGCTTTGTCCCAAATGTAGATTAGGCCCCCACCCTCCACACTCAGCCAGGAACGCCCTGGGAGGCCGGGCCACTGGGAACTGCCCTTCCCTCCCAAGGGGAAGAGATGACCGGGGCTTGTTTCCTCTCGCTCCTTCTCTGCGCAGGGCCCCTCACCATACTGCTTCTCAGGGCATCTGGTGGAAGCAGTCTGGGTTTGGGCAGTCAGGACTGTCTGCCAGGGAGAAGTTCTGGGACAGAAGGAAGGCTCAGGCTGGTTGGCGTGGGAGAAAATGGAGCTTTGAGGCACTTTTGGGGTTAAGTGCCTCTCCTGGTATGGCTGTTCCCAGGCCATGGGGCTCATGCACACTGGGGCTAAGGAAGCAGCCAAAGAGCCATCTCCCCCTACCAAAGCCAGGAGCCGGGGTCAGAGTTTTCAAACTGTTTTTAAAGCCATAGCACCTATAAATTCCATCGAAGCAGACTGGGGAGCTCAGAACCTCACCCATTCAGTCTCATCCCTCACCCACCACAGTGTCTCCCGAGGCACCTAGGTTTCTGTGGATCGCAATTTGAAAAAGCTCTGGTCTAGGCTAGCCCACCTCATGCTCCAGATGGAGGGGCTCACTAAGAACCAGAGAGGGCAAGTGACTTGCCCAAGGCCCCACAGCCAGTCATTAGTATAGCCAGAAGTAAAACCCAGGACTGTCGTGTGTGCAGGGCCACTCCCAATCAACCAGGATGTTATGACCTCTAACTTGGGCTCTGTGACTTCCAGAGGACCACTGGAGCTTCTGCCTTTCTACCTATTCACGGGGCTTACGATAAAGATCTGGAGAGGAGAGAAGGTTCCATGGTGGGGCCAGGCAAAAATGTTTAGAATGGACCTTCCAGATGTGACATTTGTAAGCACCTACTATGTGCTAGCCATTAAGCCAGGATATGCTTTCCGTGCTAGTTGTCATCTTATTTCTTCTTTACAATGAGCTATTGAGATGGGCATAATTATCTTCCTTTAACGGATGAGAAAACAGAGGCTCCAGGAGGGTTATCTAAGCTTAGGTGTAGTAAACATTGAGCATCTCTGCAGCAGGGCTGCCTCCTACCAACTCCAGCAGGGGACTCTGGGATGAATGCTGACCCACGGCCTGTCTCTGGTAACATCGACTGGAGGCAGGTGGATGCATTCAAGGCATTAGAGACCCCTTGCTGCCTGCCCTCTTGCCCCCGCTAAGTCTGCCTGTCAGGGATGACTGTGGGGTCGATGCCGTCTCCAAGGCCAGGTGGGTGTTATTTATTCACAACATGATACAGCTGCTGGCCACAACAGGCAGAACATCTTATGAGTCGGGATGGGGATGGTGGGGGGGAACGATTCCTGGTTGCCATGGAAATGCAAGAAGGTATCATGAACACCACATCACGTAAAAGGTCTGTAATTATTCATTTAGACTGGGGCAGCAGCAAGTCACTTCCCCAATCCTTAAGCGCATGGTCTTGCTGGGCCACGTCTAAGACAGGTGGGTCCGGTGGGTGTAGCCTCTCCTTTGGCTGCCCACGAACTTCCCACGTGGGCATTTCCCGGGACTGTGGCTTTCTTGGAACGTCACTGAGCCTCCTCGGGTCACACCCCTCCACCTGGACATCCTTCCCCTCTCTGTCTTAGTCCGTTGTGCAGCTAAAACAAAATACCTGAGACGAGGTCATTTATAAACAACAGAAATTTATTTCTCACAGTTCTGGAGGCTGGGACATCCAAGATCAAGGTGCCGGGAGGTTCAGTATCTGGTGGGAGCTGCTCTCTGCTTCAAGACGGTGCCTTGTTACTGAGTCCTCTGGAGGAGAGGAACGCTGTGTCCTCACGTGGCAGAAGAGCAGAAGCAAAGGAACCCATTCCTCAAGCCCTTTTACATGGGCCCTAATCCCACTCATGAGGGCTCCACCCTCATGACTTACCTCCAAAAGGCCTCGCCTCTTAATACCATCACACTGGCCATGAAGTTTCGACACAAGAATTCTGGGGGACACATGCAGACCATGGCACCCTCCTTTGAACCCCATCTCCTGTAGGGTGACTTTTCTGCGTAACCCTGCCTGCCTCCCACCTCTCCTTCATTTCACAAGAGCCCTCCTTCATTCCAGTTCGTTTGCTTTTGCTTACTCTTGCCATAGCAGTGATCACACTAGATCAGGAGCCTGAGCACTGACGCTGAGTCCCAGCTCTGCGACTCACTGGCTGTGTGTTCCTGGGCAAGTCGTTTGACCTCTCTGGGCCTCAGTTTGCATCTCTGTAGTCCGTCTGCCAGTTGCTCTCTCTCTCTAGACTGTGAGCTCTGTGACTTCAGGGACAGGCCTCCGTGGTCCATTGCTGTAGTTCTATCCCCCCACATGGGCCCATAGTAGGTGCTTAATAAGTGTTAAATGAGCAGAGATAATGACAGGCTGCCCCTGTACCTCCCTCCTCTATTCCTTTCCAGACTTTTCCACCCTGGCTCACTCTCCTTAGGGCCCTGCTATCCCTGCAAAGGTTTGAGAGACTCAGGGCAAAGCCTTCATGGGGGCTGATGGTTTCATAGGCCCTTCCGCCTCTAAAGGAGGCCAGGAGGGAGGCACCTCAGGCCCCATGGCAGGTCTGGGTGGTGTGGAGGTGTGGGGGCCTCTGACAACCCCAAATCGTGCCCTGCTATGCCACCTCCAAGCAGGGGTGGCCATGAGTGAGTGTGCCTTTGACCAGTAGGGGGAGCAGCTCCACCTCAAACTGCTTTTCTCAGCCAAAAGGCAATATAGTCTAGTGATTAGGAGCATAAGCATTGAAACCAGATGGCCTGGGTTCAAATCCCAGCTTTACCACTTATCAGCTGGGAGACCATGGGCAAGGCATTGAAATTCTCAGGACCAGTTTCCTTATCTATGAAATGGCGGTATTGATAGTGCCTGCCTCACAGGGATCGTGTGTTAATGCTGTATGTGTGTTTCTTATAACGCTTGACACCAGGTAAGCAATCAGTAAAAACTGAAGGGGGACGCAAGAAGGAAGGTCTTTATCCCAAGCAAGGGTGGGGCATCCCTCCCTCTAACACATCCTCCTCCTCAATTGCCACTAGCCCAGCTTCTGGTCAGAGTTGTCCTCTCTTCCCATTGGAAGAAAGCCCAGACTGGCTGTTCCTGTCTCACTGATTTGGACCCAACAGGACTCAGAGCAGGGCAGAGTCTTCTTCCCCCAACTCCTGCAGCAACAATCATCATTTCTTTATTTATGATGTATTTGATGAGCACCTACTATATGCCACTCCCATGCTTCCTTGAGTGTTGTTTGGACCAACTCTTTAAACTCTGCTTAAATGAACTCCTACCTTAGCAGCCTGGCAGTCCCTTCTTCCTTAGCATTGAGTCTCCTTCAAACTATGGCCCACCCCTTCTGCCACTCAGGGGACCAAACCCTCAGGGTACAGTGCATCCGCAGTGAGAGTGTGCATCTCACGAGCCCGCTGTGCAGGGGCTTCTCCGCACCACCCTTCCACTCCGAACCTCACAACTTGGGTTGCAGCCCATTGATAGTCAAGGAATTCTTACTCATTTCCAACTGTCACCTGCTCTGCTTGAACTGAAACCGTGGTCCTTGATTCCATTGCCTGTGGGGTGAGGAGAGTTCCTCAACCTTATAGGCCCAAGGGAGCCAAGGTTGGTTCTTGAGTGAAGGAATAGCATGCTGAACGTGTTGGAGCCTAGTGAGGAACCAGCACTGGACTTGAAACACTGGGAGACAGAGTACCTGGATTCTAGTCCTGGCTTGGCCATTTATTACCTCTCTGACCTAGGGAAAGCCACTTCACCTTTCTGTACTGGTTTCCTCATCTGTAAAATAGGGACGATGGCATTGCCTGCTCTCTGAACCTCACCGGGTTGATACTGAAGTTCAAATAAGAATGTGCAGTTGTCTTTTTGTATACGTGGGGGATTGGTTGCAGGACTCCTGCAGAGACCAAAATCTGCACACACTGAAGTCCTGCAGTCTGGCCTCTGGAACCCTCGATAGATATGAAAATTGTTGGAATCCAACAAATACTGTATTGTCGATCTGCGTTTGTTTGAAAACAATTGGTATGCAAGTGGACCCATGCGGTTCAAATCCATCAACTGTGTATGTAAAAGTGCTGCCCAGCAGCAGACGACAAGGCGCCCTGCCTCTTCTCCCAGGAGCCTGTCCTCCACACTTCCCCTTCCCCTCCGCCATCTGCAGTGTTCACCCCTCCATTGGTTCCTTCCCCTCGGCTCTCAAATGTGCTCAGAGCTTCCCTGTCCCTCCACTGACATTCCTTTTACACCTTACTTTCATCACCAAAATTCTGAGGCAAATGCTGTCTCTCAGACACCTTCACTGTCCCATCCTCCTACTCCTGCTCTCCGGCTTTCACCCCTCCCCCCTCCTTGCCCTTCATCCTCCTCCATGTCTCTGCAGGCAGGCATCGGGGCCCATTGATCCTGTCCCCTCCTCACTCCTTTGGTTTCTGTGGTCGGCAGTCTCTCCCATGAGCCCCAGCGAGCCCCTCACCCTGCTGTTCCCGCCTTCGTCTAGTCCCCTCCCCTTGAGCGTAGGCTGGACCCAGTGACTCGCTTCTAACAGACGGAATATGACAAAGGCGATGGGCTGTCATTTCCAAGATTATATTGTGAGACCGTGACTCCTGTCTTTCTCTCACTCTCTCACCCTCTCTCACTTGCTTGCTCTGAGGAGCCGGCTGCCGTGTTGTAAGCTGCCCTCTGGAGAGTTCCATGTGGCAAGGAAGCGAGGGTGGCCAGCAGCCAGCAAGAAACTGAGGCTCTCCGTGCAACAGCCAGTGAACACCAGAAGGCTCTGCCAACAGCCCTGTAAGTGAGCTTGGAAGCGGCTTCTCCCCCAGTTGAGCCTTGAAGTGACTGAACTCTGGCCAGCACCTTGATAGCTGCTTGTGTGAGACCCCAAGGCAGAAGGTCCAGCTAAGCCGCACCCCGATTCCTGACTCACAGAAACTGTGAAATAAGCAATGTTGGTTGTTTTAAGCCATTAAGTTTTGAGGTAATTAGAAAAGTAAGAATCATTGCTGTTACTTTCCAGCACCTTGGACAACAGGGTTAACCAAATGTCACCAGGAAGAAATCTGGCTGGGCCTGGCTTAATGAATAAGGCACAATGAAATCAACAGACATGGTGTGTGCCCTACTGCCTGAAAATGAATGATCCCAGGCACACAGATGGAGGAGAACAGAAATACTGTCATTTATTAAATACTATCTGTGTGCCCGGCACCACAAAGCATTGCATCACATTCCGTGGAAGCAGAAAAAGCATCCAGGACTTCAAACAACCCCAATTCTAATAGGACAATGAGTACATAAATTGGGGCATATTTATACAATGGAATACTATAGAGTTATGTTGAAAGAGCTAGATGTTTCAATATGATAAATCTCAAAAACCTAATGTGAGCAAAGAAAGAAATTGCAAAAAGATATGTACAGGATGTCATTGGTATTATAGAAAATTCAAACACTCAAAAAGCAAGAGGCTCCACACCAGCCTCTGTGTTTCTACCCCTCTCCTATAATCTATTCTCAACACAGCAGCTGGGCTAATCACTTACAATCGAAGTCAGATCATGTCAGGTGCTGCTCGCAACCTTCTGGTAGCTCCCTCCTGTCTCCCTCATTACAGTGGCAAATGAAGCCCTACGGGATCTGGTCGCCATTACTTCCTGGTCTCGAGCCCTCCACTCCAAACACACTGGCCTCCTTGCTATTCCTTGCTCACACCAGGCACATTCCTACCTCAGGACCTGTGCACTTGTTCCTCCCTTGGCCCAGAATGTTCTTCTCCTGGATATCAGCCTGGTCTACTCCCTCACGTCCTTCTGTACTTGCTTCAAACATCACCTTCTCAGTAAAACCTTCCCTACTCGCCATAGTTAAAATTGCAGACCCTCTCCTTACGGTTCCTCTTTCTTCCTTTATTTTTTATCCATAGCACTTACTACCATGTGTCATAGTATACATTTTACTTGTCTATTTATGGGTCTCCTCTGCCCGCCCTAGAACGTAAACTCCAGGAAGTAGGGATGTTTATCTGTCGTGCTGTCCACTGTATTCCTAGTGCCTGTGAGTTTGACACACAGTGGGCAGGGCCTGGGGGCAGCTTCCACCCAGGAAGTTTTGTCTGTCGGTGGGGGAAGGCTTCCGGCAAGAATCTCAGTCTCGCACTCACAGCAAAAGTAGCTTCTGGTCCTGCCATACTCCACGGCTTCCCTGGATGGGTGGGTGGGAGTGTGACTACGAGAGCATGTACAGAACTATGTGGCAGTGGGGACGATTGGGAACAGGGTGGTGTGACTGTGGGTGTGTAACTGCGGGGGTAACTGTGAGCACGGGCGCAGGAGGGAGAGGAAAATGATGCCTGGCTGGGGCCTCTGTGGTGCGCCCAAGGCACGGGTCCTGGTTAGCCCCTCAGATTCCATCTCTGGCCTCAGGCAGGTGGCCTAGCCAGACCTTTCCAAGCAGTATCCCTTGAGGGACCAGGAGAGCTGGTGACTATTAGGCCAAGCATCTCTGAGCAGGTGGGGGCGAAGCTTCAGGCATTTCCCGTCATGAGCCAAAGGAATGCCGGAGAAGCCCCAAGAACAATGGGGAGTTGACAGCCCCTCAGAGGACCTGTGACGCGGGCCCTGAGGGGGGGTGCACAGCTGCCTGCCAGAACCTGGGGCAGGGGAGAGGTTGGCGAGGATACAGAGGAGCCTGTGGAATCCTTGAAGGAGGAAGCCGGAAGCAGCTGGGGAGGACACTGATAGGCATTTCCCGCCTCAGGATGCCCTCCCGCTTTCTTCACTGCCGCTGCAGCTGCAAAAGCAAAGGCTGCAGCTTCCCTCTGGCCTCGAATGTCTGTCCTAGAGGTTGGGAGCTGTAGGGCCCCACGCAGCACCCCCACTCCCAGCCTCCTTCCCTGTCCCTGAGGACGGGAGGCAGCTCCCTCCACCCACAGCGGGGTGCCCTTTCTGCCTGAAGGAAGGCAGGGGCCAGTGAGGCCATGGTCTGCAGCTCTTTCCCTGCCTGACCCCGGGCTTGTGCTTTCTTTGCCCAAAGAGGGGCTGGTCCTGAGGGCATTTGGGCCTGGCTCTTGCCCTTTCCCTGGGGCCCACACCAGGGCAGGCTCAGGGGCACTGCTCAGCCTCCAAGTCTTCTACAGTGAACAGCCGGGGCCCCAGGCAAGTGCAGGCCTCTCATCCTGGAGAGCCTGTCTCACCTCGGTACCCTGTTCGAAGACTCCTCCATCTTTTCTTGCACTGCGGCATACTCTAAGCATGCTCCCACTGACATACTCAGGTTGTGGGGGCCGCCCCCACTCCAATTTGTAATAATCACGGCCATCCCCCTTCATGATCCTCAATGGTTGCTCAAGTTTCCAGCATAGGGAACACAGGCTAAGGTCATGTGTGAGTCCCAGCACAGAAGCTATAGCGTCCTCCCCTCTCTTTTTCTCCCAATTAAGAAGGCCTGCTGGAGGGAAAGTGACCTTATTCTAGGAGTAACTCCAACTCCGCCCTTATTTAAAATAAGGATAATCCTGAATCCAACCTCATTCATAGTACAAAGTCGCTTATTTGCAAACTTTGGTACTTTATTATTAGTAACACAACTTACAACTGGGCTGCCTTAACTCGGCTGTTGACAAAGATGGCTCCACCCAGCGCCTGCTCTGGAATTCGATTGGATGAGAGGGATTCCTCTGCCTCGGTGCAGGCAGGGTGCTGGGGACTATGGGTCTAGGTGGCAGACTGCACCAGAGGCCAGCACTCGGGCTGTGCACACGGCGGCGGCAATAGCGGCAGTAACAGCTGTGCTTGGTTGAAGCCACCCTGAACACTGGGGGGCAGCCTGCTCACTGCCCACTGGGTGCGCACCAGAAAGCTGGCGCCGGGTCAGAGATGACTAGCTAAAGTGATCCAGGGATAGAAGGGCGGTAGTGCCTGAAGACCAAAGATGAGGATATGCTTCGGGAGACACAGACACGTGGAGCCTTTCAATGTGAGAGAGGGAAAGGGGCCTAGAAATCGTGTCGACCTTGCTGTCCAGAACCGTCACTACCCACCACGTGTGGCTGTGGAGCACTTGCAACGTGGCTAGCGCAAGACAAGATGTTCTCTAAGGGTAAAATACACCCTGGAATTTGGAGAATGTAAAATATCTCATTAATACTTTTTATGTTGATTACATGTTAAAATGATAACATTTTGGATATATTGAGTTAAATTAAAAATGTACTATTAAATATATATAATTGCAAAGGGGCATAAGGAATCTTTTGGGGGTGATGAATATGTTCACTCAATTGTGATGATGGTTTCACAGGTGCCTACATAGGTCAAAATGTATCAAACTTTACACTTTAAATATGTGCACTTTATTATATGTCATATATATCTCAATAACACTGTTTAAAAAAATTCCTCTGGGAGGCTGAGGTGGAAGGATCACTTAAGGTCAGGAGTTCGAGACCAGCCTGAGCAAGAACGAGACCCTGTCTCTACTAAAACTAGAAAAATTAGCCGGGCATGGTGGCACACGACTGTAGTCTCAGCTATTCAGGAGGCTGAGGCAAGAGGATCGCTTGAGCCCAGGAGTTTGAGGTTGCTGTGAGCTACGATGATGCCACAGCACTCTAGTCCGGGCAACAGAGCAAGACTCTGTCTCAAAAACAAAAAAAAAAAATTCCTCAGTGGCTTCGTCATTGCTACCATAGAGGACAAAAAAGAACTGATTTCATTTTTTCCCCAATGTGACTACTCAAAAATTTAAAATTACACATGTGGCTTGCATTATATTTCTATTGGACAGAGCCGATCTCGTGACTCCAGTCCATTTTACACATCATGAAACTGAGGCCCGGAGAGGGGAAGGGGCTTGCTCATGTAATGAGGTGGAGAACATAGTTTCACTTAATGGCTGGCATTGTAGTGCGCAGGGCAGGAACTACCTTTGTTGGTAAAATTAACTAGGTAAGTTCTTGAGGGTAGAAAGTGATTCCTCTTTCAAACCTTCACACACTTAACAGGTACCCAGGCTTCAGGGGTGGGAGAAGCATTTGGAGCAAGCTCAGAAACCCTGGAGGCAAAGGGTGAGGAGCAGAGAGGAAGGGGGACAGAGGAGCCAGAGGGATGGACGAAGTCTGTTGGCTGTGTGATGTGACCCCCGTGCCAGGATTCCATCTCACCAAAAATCTTCAGTAAATTTCACTACTTACATTTTCTTTGTGGGTCTAGGCATGAAGAAGGGTCTAGGTTTCATGCTTTAGGCAATGTGGCGAAAGCAGAGACCATGCCCACAGCTGCAGGAACTTGGCTGGCACAGAAGGTCATGAGAATATGAATCTTCCCTATTCCTCTACCCTGAAAAATTCACAAATATTTTGGGCAGGGATCTTGACATGCACTGGTCATGGCACGGGGTGGGGGTGGGGCTCACAGCATTGTCATTTAAATCTCAAGGGCCATGGAGGACCCTGGTAACTTAGGGATCCACTTGTAAAGAATTGTAAAAGTTAAGAAAAATATGACCAGAGTGACTGCAGCTTTATTTCCTACCTCCCATTTATTGATTCAGCAAATGAACCAAAAAGTATTAAGGAAGCTTCTACTGCAGGCAAGGCTAACACCCACACTCCCCACGCTAGGTGCTGTGAAGTATACAAAAAGCTATGGTCACTTGAAGCCCACAGAGAAGTCATTTCAGCAAGAGGTGGCACAGGCAAAGAACAGAGATTGGATGGCAGATTGGTTAAAGATGTGTGGGAATGCTTGGGAGCACTGAGAAAATAATCCAGCACCCTGGTAGAGCCCGAGTTCAGCCTCCATGGACAACGGGTCTGACTCAGGGAAGTGCTGGATGTGTCTAGAATCCTTGGCCAGGAGGGAAAGATAGGAAAGCAAGCGGGCAGCATCTGGAGGCCCAAGTTCAGCAGGAACTGGGTAAGTCATATGAGAAGGGGACCAGTGGGTTGCATTTTGTGGGAAGGAAATGTGTGGGGTTTGGCTCTGAGTTCAGGATTGAACTCTCCTGGGAGTCAGAATCCTGGGACTAGAGTGGGCATAAAGCAGCCCAGATCTGGTCCAGGGGGCCTCATGGCTACCATCAGGGGACAACATGGTGGAGGCTGTTGGCCCATCCCTTCACTCTGTTCCCTGTCGACTTTGCCCCAGCCTTGCTGATGCTCACAGGGAAGGCCCGATAAGGGAGGAGTGATGTGTCCATGTGAGCCAGCACCAATTGTGATACACATAACTCACTGGTGATGGGTCCTATCCCTCACCTTCCCGTGGGTCCTGTTATCACCCCCTCAACTCCATGCAATCCTTCACCAAGGATCTCTTGAGCTCCTCCTGGGTGTAAGGCTCCATGGAAGGTCCCAGCCCTGGGCTAGCAGATACGTGTGCATATACTGTTATGATACCAGGTTGTTAGTTCGCTGGAGAGATACAGCTAAAAGGGTACGGGAAGTTCAAGGAGGGAAAGAACATTCCCACTGGGGTAGGCCAGAAAGGCTTCATGGAGTAGGTGGCATTTGAGCTGAATCTTGAAAGAGGGTAGGATTTGGATATTAATTTCTAACACTTGGTATAGTGCTTACTATGTACCAGATACTCTTCTAAGTGTATTTGCAAATAGTAACTCATTTGGGGCTTGCCATGGTCCTACGAAGTAAGTGCCATTGTCACCCCCATTTAACAAATACAGAAATGGAGGCAGAGAGATTTTAAATGATTTGCCCAGAGCTACACAGATGGTAATTGATGGAGCTCAGAATCAAACCTAGCCAGATTTCATGTTCATAACCACTATGCTATACTGCCTCTGGGATGGGCAGAAATGGGTGGGGGCAGAGTGGTCCAAGCAATAGGAATAGAATCAGGGATGCAGGAAAACGGCCTATCTTGGAAAGCAGGGATGCACGTGGTATGGCGGGAGTGTCCAGTGCATGAAGGGAGTGGTCCAGGATGGGGTAGAAAGGGAAGGTGGCTTCATGCTAAGTCTTCAGGCACTTGAGGGCAATGGGTCTTGTGGCGCTTTGAGGGGTACAGTAGCAACACTCACCCCAGGCAGCCTGACTCCAGAAAGGAGTCATTGCCCTCGGACCAGGCCCAGCCGAGGCAACTCTGCCCATTTCCCAGAGGGCCTTGCTGAGCCCCGTGGGCCAGCCACTAAGCTCTAAAGCAAGTGTCCATTCAAGGACAAGAATGGAAAATTCATCATGCTCAAGGCAGGAAATTCCACAGTGAAGGCCTCTTGAGCTGCATCATTGCAGCAAGAGCCATCCCCTGTGCAAGACAGGTCCCATTCCTGTTTTGTTTGTTTGGTGACTGAATGTTGTTATTCCCTGCTCTGGCTGTGTTTATGTCGGGAAACATTTGCCAACAGAAAACAAAGTCCAGGCAGGGGCCCCGCCAATGCAGCCGACCACGGAGCCCTTCACTCGAGCATTTCCAGGCTTGCTCCCAGCTGATGGATTTCTCAAATGAATGACAGCAAAGATCTCCTCTTCTAGCTAACCTTTCATCTTAAAGGGACTGTGGAAGCCATTTGACACTGGAAGCAAAGCAACTTCTGGACTTGGTCTTCTCACCCATCTCCACCCTGGGTGAGAAGTCAAACAGGCCAGTTCCACAAGCCCCAGCAAGCAGGAGCAGGGAACCTAAGGCCTGGACCCTCGGGCCTCTCTGCGGGTGACACAGCTCTGTAGGAGCCGGCAGGGCCCGGGCCTGGGAGAGCAGCACTAAGACAGCAGTTCTTGCTGAATCAGGTCTCAGAACTGGAATGGAAAAGGAGAGGCAACACCTCCGGCTTCCAGTATGAGCACCCTTATCTTGCGGATGAAATAACTGAAACTCAGGAAAGAGGGAGGAGGATGACAAAGAGACCCAAAGAAAGGAAAGAGTAGGGGAGTGGTGCCGAAAATAAAGGCTAAAAAGGGAACAGAATGAGAGTTGGCCCTGCAACCATTTGGCCGGCGAGCCCTCTGTGCCTTTCTTGTGCTCCCCTAACCCCTACCTTGGGTGTCTTGCCTGGGCCTGACTGATATCTCTGTCACCACTCACAGCCCTCGGGTCCCTGCTACCAGCCACCGGACAGTTGAGCACATCCCAGCGGGCCCGGATTGGAATTTGGCCACCCCATCCCAATCCTTCTTCTCCTTTGAGGTCCAGCCTAAGTCCCTTGTCCTCTGCTGTGGCCCTCGCTGCCCTTACCCTCTTCTTAGACAACGTAAATCTGGGCTGCATAGTTTAGCACTGGGCCGTGTACCCAGTGCCCTGTGGGGTTCCCCACTCCTTCCCGTATGGGCTGACACCATCCATCAGTCAGGGCAGGGGCCAAGTCCTGTCCTGTCCTGTCCTCTCCTCTCCTTCCAATGGGCCATGCCCTGTGGGCCAGTGAGATGTATTAGTGACCCAGGGAGCCCCTCTCGACATGGGGATCAACTGACCACTGAGGCTAGCAGTGCCTGAGGACATGGATGGGGACTGGGTGGGTGGCACGGAGAAAGGGCACAAAAGATAATAGGAAGAGTCTCTGACAAGGATGAGAAGCCACTTCTCAAGAAAAAGGACAGAGTGACGATGAGTTGCCAATGGCTGAGATGCTGAAGAGAGTAAATATTAATAGATGAACACTGACCCAGTTTGGACCCCTACTGGGTCCCAAACAGCTCCTTGCATTGGCACCGGGCCCTCTGTCTGATGCCTTGTGGGGTGGGCCTGGCACTTAGCACTCAGGTGGGGCTCTGGCAGTGTGGGGGCTGAGGGGCTGTGGGGGTGCAGGCGTGGGTGCTGCACCAAGCCGGCGACACTCCCTGGCCTGGACCCCGTGGGTCCCACACTAGGCACCAGGTGCTTGCACACTCAGCGGCAAGTTCCCTGGATGAGGCTGCTGGATCGGGGCAGCATATGGGTGAGGAACAGAGCTGAGCGGGGCCTTGTCTGACTCATCTCTGAATTCCTTCCCCTGACTCTCTTAGAACCTAGCACTGTGTCTGGTGCACAGCGGCTGCTTGGCAACAGCTGTCATTTATCGGACACCTACTATGTGTCAGGCATGGTACTTGGTGCCTTACAAAGATTATCTCATTTAATCTTGACAACCCTATGAGGAAGGTACTGCATTTTAGCTCCATTTTACAGATGAGAAAATGATGCTCAGAGAGGTTAACAGTGACTTGTCTAAGGTCATACAGCAAATACATGGTTGGGCTAATACTCAAGTTCAAGTCTATCTGATGCTAGAGTCAGGCTCATAACCCCAGGCTATACTGTTGAATGAATGAAAGAACTGGAATCCACGACTATGACTCCATTAGCTCTATGCTTGAAGCAAGACATATGAATTGATCAAATGCGAGGGTCTGAGGTCCACTCCCCTTGCAATGCACGCATGCATGTGCGCACACACCCACACACACCCTGGGCTTTGAAAACATCTCTTTGGTGCAAATGTTGCAACCCCTAGCAAGGAAGTGACTCTGCAGAGCACTGGCTGTGGGAGGTTAGAGGGGGAGGGAAGGCCTGTACCAGGGCTGCCTTCACACTAAAGATACAAATGCAGAAGGACAAACAACAGCTGAGGTCCTCAGCAGTACCTGCACATGGAAACAGATATGGCGCTGGGGAGGGGGTTTACCGCTTTGAAACTTTTGGGAGCCTCTTGTGGTTCTTTATCTGTCCCCTTGAGTCACAGGAGGGGCATGGGGATGGGGTCATTTCGGCACAGCTGCTTTCCAAGCCCAGGCGGGGTGGGTGGGGGCCATTGGGCTGAACTGCTTGTGCCAAGCCCCATCCAATAGCTGACAAACATGAACGTACTCAGAAGGGACCCACCTAGGGCCAGCCAGGCCAATGCCTCGGTCCTGCGATACACAAGGGCCTCAAGCTAGGCTGCTGGAACTGCACTCTCCCCTGAATTCACTTTCTCAGTGGGGCCTACCCTGCCCTCCCTATTTAAAATTGCACCCACCCCCCACTCTCCCTATTCTCCTTTTATGCTATGTTTGTCTCTAATAGCATTTAAGATCAAATGACACTGTTTTACTTGTTTGTTTTCTTTATTTTCTTTCTCTATTACATCGGATGTACCATGAAAGAATGGAGTTTTAGGCTGTTTTGTTCACTGCTGTAGTCCCAGTAGCAAGAATAGGACCTTGCACATAGCTGGAGCTCAAGAAGAATTTGCTGGATGAATGAATTCACGAACTTCAACTACTTGCAAGCAGTATACAAAATATGACGATATTTACATTGTAACGCATGTTCAGCTGGGCCTTGGGGGAGGCATGGTGTTTGGGAACATAGCCTATACAGAATCCATTAAACTGGCTAGTGTGAGATCTTAACTTAGAACAAAGAAACATTCTTGTAAACATGACTTCCCTGCCAAGATGACTTACTGCAATCTTTACTCTTGAAGAAGGGCCTTACTGACTGAGGTTCAAAATTATTCAGTCACATACGAATCAATGGGAAAACTCAGCGGTGTCTAGGGCATTGTTTGTTTATCATGAGTATCAGCAGACAGGATCTAAACTGCGGGAGGATTTGATGTAGCACTTCCTAAGCAACCTGGGTCAACAACAACCACAACAAAAGCGGGAATTCCCCGTTAATGACCAATAATAGCTCACTTTACACTCACTCACTGGCTATGTGACCTCGAGCAACTTACTTGACCTCTCTGGGCCTCAGTGTCCTCATCTGTAAAAATGAGGATAATAATGGTGCTTACCTCATAGGGTCACTGTGAGACTTACATGAGTTAATAGATGCAAGGTGTTGGGAGCAATGCGTGATATATAATAAATGCTACATAAGTGTTATTTATTATTTGTATTATTTCTAGACAGTGAGTGTCTCTAGAGAGGATCTGTAACCTCCCTCCCTGTGCCCAGCACAAAATATGTAAGCATGATGTACGTATTAGCCATCATGACTACTATCAGTATAATGATGATGATGATGATAATTAAAAGTTGTATTGTAATTAGTTGATTTATGCTTTTTCCGTAGGAACTGCAAGCTCCATGAAGGCTGGCAGGAGCTCCATGACAGCCTAGAGCTGTAGGACATAGTGAATGCTAAACTTATACACAGGAGGCCCTCAATTGAACCTCGTGAGTGACTTTTACCTGGGGCTTTGATAATTCTACTGCTACCTTAGGACTGAGTATCTGTAAACATGTGTCAGCACTGCCTCTCCCTACTGTGGGGGAAACAAAGGCTAGAGAGACTTGAGTGCCTATTTTCCCTTGGGGAAACTCATAGTCTCAGGTGTGGCCCTGAGAAATCACTTCTAAGGCACTCATAAGTGAGTAATTGAACAAGGTAGGGGCAGATTGTGATCATTGTTAACAAAGAAATAAATTGGGTGATCATAAAGGGTATATGTGTATGGGGGGGCCAGGGGAGAGATGGGGAGACTTTGACTTTTTATGGGTCATCAGACCTCTGTGAGCTGGTGGCATTTGAGCTGAGGCCTGAAAGATGAAAAGGAAGCAGCCTGCAAAGATCTGTGGGAAGAACATTCCAGGCAGAGGGAACAGCAAGTGCAAAATTCCCAGTAGGATCAGCCTGGGAGGTTAGACAGAGAGATGAGTTAGGAGAGGCAGGTGTGGGCTGATCCCGCTGGGCCCTGTAAGCCATGGTAAAGGAGGGTTGTGAGCATAAGAGCAATTCACACCACTGGGACCTTTCCCTAAAACACCCTGTCACCACACATTGCTCAATTAATCTACATTCTATCAGAACAGAGGAAAGATGTGGCACCTGGTCACCCATTGTCCCATCATAGTCACGGACATTTCGGAAGAGCAAAGCTTCTCTGTTTTGGACTTCAGCAATATAAACTGTGAACCAGTTCATACAGAGAGAGGCTGGACTATGAGACAGTGCATTTGCTATACTGCCTCCCATTCATCTGTTTAAAAGAACAGGCTCTCCAGCAAGTTGGAAATCAGCCATGGCTGTGCAGCTTACACATCAGGCTTAGCTATTCATTAAAGCCGGTTCCTGAAAACTCCTATCTGACATTGCTTTGTTAACTCTCTTCCTATTGATAAGTATTGGAAAATGATTGTTAAAAAATAAGATACATAGTTTTGGGAGGAAACATTCCATCTATCAAATTTTAAAAATAGAATCAAAAGCCTAGTCTCTGCCCAATTCATCTGAATTTCCTGAGCGTCTAGTTGTAATGAAACATTTGTGTTCACATCCTGGGCAGGAGACATAGTAAACCTTGAAATACACCAAACATAAGGACGAGTTCCTTAGTCCCCCACTCCTCCCAAAAATTCTATTCAGAATCAAGTTCCAGGCCTTTGCTCCTTGAACTTCCCTGGCAGACAGTCCCAGGTGTGTGTGTTTCTTACCTTACATCTCAGAGCCATCATTCTGACCTTCGAGATCTTCCTTCTTCAGCAAGGCTCAGCCCAGAAGACAGTGTGTGGCACAGGTTGTACTCAACAAATATTCATTTTCTCCACTACATTTCCCAGCTTTTTTTGCAATTAAGTTTAGGCCATGTGACTAATTCCGACCAAGAGAGAGTCAATGGATGTAATGTGTGCCATTTCTGGGCTGAGGTAGTTAGCAGTTCATGTGCTGTTATGACTGAATTGTGTCTGCCCAAATTCATGTGTTGAAGCCCTACCTCCCCAGTGCAGATGTATTTGGAATAAGAATGTAATTAAGGTTAAATGAGGTCATAAGAGTGGGGCCCTGATTCGATAGGATTAGTGCCCTTGTAAGAGGAGATACCAGAGGGCTTGCTAGCACTCTCTCTCTCTGCCATGTGAGGACACAGTGAGAAGTCAGCCATCTGCAAGCCAGAAAGCGGGACCTTACCAGTCATTGAATCTGCCACTGCCTTGATCATGGACTTCTCAGCTCCAGAACTATGAGAAATGAATTCCTATTGTTTAAGCTACTCAGCCTATGATAGTTTGTAATGGCAGCCTGAGCCAGCTAAGACTATATGCTTCTCCATCTCTCTCTTCTCCCTGCTGTGGAGCTCTTGGAGGCCACATATTTCAGATGGTTTTGCTATCTGTCATCTAACCTGCACTAGACTTTGTGTGAACAAGCCTTTCCTGTGTTAAACCACTGAGATTTCAGGGTTTCTATGTTATTTCAGCATAACGCAGTCTATCCTGACCAACGCATAGTGGCAGAGAAAAGGCATGGTATACCATTTTTGTCCAAACAAGAGCAAAAGCTGATAAGCGTCACCAGCTGTTCTCCCCCTGGCCCAGCTTGCTCCTAACATTGAGTGTGGCCTTAGGGAGCCCTGGGTATTAAGACAGATGCAAACTGTGGTTCCTAGGTCCTGGATTCAGCAAACAATGAAGATTTAAACTGCTCAAGGAATCCATTGAGGTTTCAAGTAAGAAAACAAGAGCTCCAGCTGCTAAAATGTTAGGAAATCCTGGGAGGTAAGGCATTGTTTCTAGAAAGCCCCCACTGAAATGCATACCAGCTCCCTGGAAGGGGTCGTGCATTTACCCACTGACAACCAAGAGGCACATTCTTACAGACTGATTTCTCAGGGGAGGGAGGAATGGAGCGACAGGCCCAGGGCCTGGGGGCCACCCTGGGTCAGAGTAGAAGGCAGACCATCCAGCTTGGCCCAGAGTTATCCCTCCACTGCCCCATGAGGAGGTTTGAAGTTCATCAGGAGTAGGAAGGCCATGCCACTACTTCACTGTCCCTGTGACTTTTCACTGGTCTGCCCCTCTTGGGCCAGGTCACCTGAATGACCATCTCTGTAACCATCCACGAGAGAGGGCGGAAGTGAACTTGGAGGCCTTGCTATTTTTTTCAATGCTTGGCAAAACTTACCCTCAAGCATCTTCTTCCATCTGACATTTCAAATTTGTCTCCTCTTCCAAGGCCAAGCTCAAGCCCAGTCTCCCCCAGGAAATCTTCCCTGACTCTTTCTTCCCTTTGGAACACCTGCTGATCTCCTAATAACACTAGCTACAACCAATATCTATCGTGTACCATTATGTACAAGCCCTGGGCTAGTCTTCTTGTATGCTGTCTCATCGGTCCCGCCCAGATCCCGAAGCGGGTGTTGTTGTCATTCCTCCATTACATCTGAGGAAACCGAGGTTCAGAGAGGGGAAGTGACCTATCCAAAGTCACACAGCTAGTATGTGGCAGAGCTGAAAGCAAGCATGTCTGTTTCCGAGGTCCCTGCTCCTAACCACTGCTCTCTACTGCCTCCCACAGCCCAGCCCTCTGTTACAATATGTTTTCAACTGCTCCCCAATCCCTGCAAGCTCTTTTAGGGTAGGGACAGCTTCTTCTAACCAATTAATAATTAGTTTCTCTCCTTTGAACGGTGCTTTACAGTTAATATAGGGCTTCTACATACACAATCTCATTTAATCTTTACTACATTCCTGAGACATTTGTGCTATCCCCAGTTTACAGATGAAGAAATTGAGGCTCAGAGAGTTCCACGACTTGCATAAGGCATGCATCCAATGACTACCAACGAGTTGGTATTTCTGCTATTCCAAGGTCCCTTTTACTTGGGAATGAGACCCAGCTAATCCCTTCCTCCTCCCCTGGCACCTTGGTATTCTAAGCCTCATTTCCGCCCAGTTTAAAATAGCTGAGATCAATAAGTGGTACTCATTTTGCCTCCAATCCCAGGGAGTTGGAGCAGTGGCATACAAAGTTATGCAACTGACGTTCCACAGGATGTGAGTGGGACTCTGTAGACCCTAAAACCGGCAAGCAGGGCCCAAAGCTGAGGACAGATCTCAAGACATAACTGCCAAGGAACTTTCTGCAATAGGGGGCCCGCGCTTCCTCAGGGCTTACCGAGAGCCTACAGCACTGGGTCTACTGCGCCTACCCTGTCTGTGAAAGCACAAGGTGGAGGGGCATCACTGAGATCAGGAGGTTTTGGCCAAGTGTTGTGGCCAGGTGAGGGGGTTTCCAGAGAATGCTATCAAGATTGTGGGGAGGGGTTGGGCTGAGAAGGGAGAAGAATGTCATTTCATTCCTGGCTGGACATCTGCTTGGTGGCTGACTTGTGGCTCTGCCCTGAGCCTCCAAGAGCAAACTAAAGGGGAGTAGAGAGAGGGCAGGGCAGAGAGCGGGGGCAGCAGTGGTGTGGCCGGCGGTGCCAGTCTTCCTCGGTTCAGGTGGATGTCTCAGAAAGTCACGTGTTTGAGTTGTCTTACCTTGTCCCATCCAAGAGGACTGGCTGCTGGGTGAGGGGTCCCCAGGAGCAAAAGCCTTTGGGGACACTGCTGGGGGCGGTGTGTGTAAGCGTGGGTGGGGGCGGTGGTGGTTGGAAGAAGCAGTAGCCGAATAGCTTCTCCCACATCAGGGAACTCTCAAGTGTAGAGGCCTCCAGAACCCTTCCCAGGTGGTCAGTGACAGCAGAAAAAGAAAATCATTGTATGTTTGTACCCCATTGAGTTGAGACTGTGCGATGAAGCAGTTACACAGGGTTAAACACAGTCCCTGGTTGCCTGTGACCCATCTCACCTTCCTTCAAAGAGCTCCAGTGGCCACTGCCTCCTTGTGGCCTCTCCGTGGTGAAGCTGGTCTAGCACTTGGAGGAGGGGAGACCTGGGTTTCAGTTTGAAATGTACCTGCGGCTGAGACAAGAGTGAGGCAAGTGAGTCCCCCAGGGCACAAGGTGTCAGGAGGTGCCCACTCTCAGGGGCCAGCCCTGCCCTTGCATGGTCCTGCAGGGCAGCAAGCACCTCCCTAAATTTTGCAACCCAGACACCTCACTTTCCTCGCCATTGTCCTGGCCCTGTTTGTAGCTGCCACAGGGCTATTTGTGGCTGGCCAGGGCCCGGTGGTTTCCCCCGGGATTCACTGAACATTTTAGGCCCACAAGGATATTGTGGGCTTGGGTGCTAAGGATCTAGCACAACAGCCAACGTTGACTCCAGAACAGACAGGCTTTCCCACGGGGGGACCCAAGATAATGCCTGCAGCAAAGCTCTCCTGGAAATAGCGACCCCACCACCCCCATTCCCCAAAAAGGCCAAACAAATTTCATGAGTGTGAGGGAAGGAAGGACACTAGAAAGGAAGGCTGGAGACGTGCATCCATCCAAGTCTCAGCTCTACCATTGTGTCATTCAGCCTGGTGACAACATTGCCACACCTGTTTCCCATCTGTAAGATGATAGTGCCTCCCTCGTGGGGCTGCAGTGAGGACGAAATGGGATCCTGTCTGCCAAGCACTGGGCCCTGGGCCTCCTTGTGCCACTCCCTTGCCGCGTAACTTGGAGCAAGTCCCCTGACCTCTCTGTCACTTGTTTGCAAGAAACCAAAGGATGTTTTCCACAACATGAAAGCAGCCAGTTAAATGGAAATGGAAAGAAGTTTTTGACTATCATACATGAAAGCAGAGGACTCGTCCAAATGATTTCTTAAGGTCCCTTCCTGTTTTGTGTTTCTGTGATTCAAAAACAAAACAAAACAATAAAAATGCCTCTCCTTGGAACTGGAGAAAGGAGCCAAGAGCCAGGGAGTCAGCTTTCTGCACCACTCCCCCTCCCACCAAAGAAAGCTGAGGTTCTTCTGCCCCCTGGTGTCCCCTATTGTCACTGCAGTCACTTCCAGTGGTCCATGTAGGTTTTCTGGAGATGTGGAATCACTAATTTTCATTCATTCATTCATTCACCTAGTCAATCATGCCTCCCAAATTTATGGAGTGCCCCACTCTGGGCCAGGCGCTATGCTGCACACCTGCTTACAAAGATGAATGACCCTGGGATCCTTCGCTGAAAGAGGCCACAGTCCAGTGGGGGAAGACAGACACATTAGCAGATCATTTGGATACAGTTAAGTGCTCTGTAAAAGGCCGTTATACAGTGCAAAAAGGGTGGGCTTGGCTTGGGGGAGGAGGGAACATGTCGGGAAGAGCTCGGCAAAAACTGGTGGTGGTTGAGTTTGATGACCGAGCTTGAGTTCTTTAGGTGGCTCGACAGAGATGGGTGTGTGCAGGCGTGGAGGCTTGTTTAAGGGGCTACAGAGTGTTTGGTATGCTGGGGGCATGGTGTGGATTTAGGGGAAACAGTGGGAGATGGAGTTGAGAGCTGGCAGGTGGCCAGGGTGGGGAGGGCCTTGGACTTGATCCCTCAGTGATCGGGAATCAGGAAATCATCGAGGGGCTTTAAGCAAGGCAGTGACCTGGGTAGATCCGAATTCCTGCAAGTTCATTCTGGCTGCTCTGTAGAGGATGGATTGTAGAGGTGCAGGGCTGTGGAGGCTCTCGACCAGGTAGCCAGGTTTATAAACAAAACCCAGGATGCCCAGTTAAACTTGAGTTTCAGATGAATAGAGAATTTGCGCTGTGACCCTTCCCCACTTTGGTCCAGGTAATCTGCCAGGGGCTGGCGCCTGGGATGAAGCTAGGGCCCCTTACATCTCTGTTCCTTGCCTCTCTGCACCACCCTTTGCAACAGCTAGCATGAGCTGCCAAGCCCAGATCCCCACTGCTGACTAGGACAGATTCTTCCTTCCAGGGAGGGAAACCCCTGGAGTCCCAGAACCCTGCAAGTTTCCCTAGGGGCTTTCTCGGCTCTCAAAGGCTGGGGACTGAAATGGTGGCCCGGCTTCTCCAAGCTTCTTGTGACCCCACAGTGCTTCCCAGTGGCCACACAGAATACTGCAGGTCGAGGTGAGATGGGAGGCGGATCTGCAACCACTGGGAAAGCTTTACATTCCTGATTCTCCCCTGGCAGGACACAGGCGTCCTATCTCTGCTCTGCCACTGGCCATCCATCAGGAGTGCTGTTGGCGCTCCTCAGCTATAAGGATCTGAGCACCACATTTGTTCAGTGGACCTGCTGGTAAAGAGGTAGCCTAAGATGACATCCAAAGAATCAAACAGCTAGGCCCTGAGGTCGCTGTTCTTGGCAGAACTCAGGAAAATGCTTCAGGTCGAACTGTTCAGAGTCTCTGAAATCCCCAGCCTTCCGTATTTCATAGATAGCAGTCTGCAGATACAGCTGGATGTGTTTGAGAACCCACCCACACCTACTGGTGGACACCTCCACCCAGAAAACTAGGGTAAGGGCAGGAGGCAGAATTATACAATTGGGCTCCCCACAGTGGGCCTGTTGCCAGGCCAGACGACAGGGTTGGCCACCATGGAGGGTGGCTGTCCAATTCCGCAGCATGCCACCTCCCTCTTTGGGGTCACAGCCAGTTGGAAAGAACCGCTAAATGTCCCATCCATATCCCTTCCACACCTGAGCCTGTGTGTGGCGACAGGCGAGGTTCTATGCCCCAGCGAGAGACTGAGACACAATCAGGATTCAGATGACTTTGTGGGCTGGAACTCAAGGCTGGTCTGGAGTGACTGAACAAGACTTCCAAAGGAGCCCGGCTCAGGAAACTCAGCTCTCCCCTTGACCTCAGACTCCATGCACTTGCCACGGGGGCTGGGGCCACCTTGGGCTGTGGTGCAGAGGCCAAGGCTATCACTGAGCCACTGCTGGCGTCTTCCTTAGGTTTCTAGGGATGGCATGCCCTCTGCCCTCTGCTTTCTCTCAGGTTTTTCCCATTAGTCTTTGCCATATCCCCTGGGGGCCCTGTCCCCCTTTTTTTCCTGGGCTCAGGACTTTGGGGAAATATACAACTTATCATGTGTCTTATCTATAAAATGGGAATAATAAAAATATTCATCTCATAAGGTGGTCATGTAGGCTAAATGAGTTAATGCAAGTAAAGTGCTTTGTTTTTGTTGTTATTTTTATTATTACTAATACTTCTCAGAGTCTGACATTGAATCTCTACAGGGATCTAGACAATAACTTGGGTCTGAAGTTCCTCCAGCTTTCTTCCTTCCCCCTTCCCCTCAGGCTCTCCTGTTGTCTACTTGAAAAATGAAATAAGAATTGCCCCATCTTTTCCAGGACTATCTCAGCTCCTGGACCAGCTCCATGGGCTGTGAGTCGTCTAGAAGCAGACCCCTGGGGGTTCTGTGGATGAAGGGAGGCACCACGGTCACCGTCACTGGGTTGTGCAACACCCCAGCTATCTTCCAGTAACTGACGAACAGTGCTCTGCCTGATCTCCTGTGCTGGGGGCTGTGGCCTGCCTCTGCCATCAAGATGTACTCCTTATGTGAGCCACTGGCCCGCTCCCCCCCACCAGACTGTCTGCTTTAGCCCCACTTCCTGGCCAGCTCAGAGAGATACACATTTGGGAGTTTCTGGGTCACCTTCTGTCCAGCCAAGTGGTCTGCCTGCTGCAGACCAGCTCCGTCAGACCCAAGTCCCCTGCAGTCACTGAGTCCCACAAGGCATCGGGCATCTTTCACGTGTCTCCAACCTGGCCATCTTGCCAATGACCTCCTCAGGCAGGGGGAGTTCCTTTGTCCCCGATGATGGGAATTTTATCTTGATTTAGGTGTGAGGTATGGGTCCAATTTGATTTTCTTCCAGATGGCTACCCAGTTGTCCCAGCAGTACTTATTGAATAGTAAACACTAGAATCGAATCAGCATGCACAGCGAGAAGCGGGAACTGAGACAGATGAACGGAGGGGGAGATTCACAATTCCCATTTATCTCATGTGCTCATTGAGTGGTAGGGGGTGAAATTGCTGCACTAAATCTTTATTTTGATCTCTTTTGTTGCTGTTGCCGTTCTGAGCAGTCGTATGTGAATTCCTGTGAGTTAAATGCTGTATAATATGTACTTACTACCAAGGCCAACTTCCAGGCTTGTAGGTGCTGTGTTCAGGGGCCCCAGTCTTCAGTGCTATGAGCTCAGACCACAGTCTTGATGGGGGATTGGCAAACTTTCTGGAAAGAGCTGGATAGTAAGTATCTTAGACTTTGCAGGCCCTACAGTCTCTGTAGCAACCACTCAACTCTGCAGTTGCAGCACAAAAGCCACCATAGACAACATGTAAAGAAATGAGTATGGCTGTGTTCCAATAAAACTTTATTTACAAAAACAGGTGGTGGGTTGGATTTGACCTCCAGGCCATAGAGTGCCAACCCCTGAGAGCAACTGAGGCATAATTCTACAGGGCTTGTCCAGAGGTGAATTACACCTCAGTCACACAAGAGAGTGTCATGTCAAACACAAGGTCATCAAGAGTCCTCATGGACATCTTCAATGGGCCTTTGTGGCTAGGTAGGTGGGTGGAGCTTCTGACTTAGGTCCCTCGACAGTACATCCTGTGTACTGCCTCAGAGTAGGCCATCTTGGCATTCCGGGCCTCCCAGCCTGTCCCTGGATTAAGTCTAAATCTCAATTAAGGCCACTGCACATAGGTGTGCCCCCCAACCTGCACCAAACCGTTTAAGTTAGCTCACTGGCTGATCCCAAGCATACCACCAGCCAATGCTGGGCCTCCCCTCGCCTGTCTAAGGAGAGAAGGGACACGAGGATTGTCAGGGTGGGATGGTGCTGCCATTTCCTGAGAACACAGGAGAAGGAGGTTCATGCAGGGTAGGATGAGTTCAGTTTGGGATGTGTTGACTTTAAGATGTCTGTGGGACATCCAAGCAGAGATCTCCAGCAGGTAGTGCCACATAGGCATTCAACTATATCTAAATTCAACTCTACCCATGCTTTCAAAGAAAGAGAAAATGACAACAGAAAATGTTCTAGCAATTCCTCCTGCCCTTCGGCCAAGTGAACATGTGCTTTGGAATGAAAGTGAGATAGAAGAAGTGCATCTGCTATTTTTTTGGTGGGTCTCTGTTCTAACGTGCCTTTCATGGTATGGCCATCTCCCTAGGCAATGGTTCTTGTATTTAAAGATGCTCATTGTAGGTGGAGCGCGGGGGTAGGGGGGAGAGAGAGAAAGAGAGAACGAATGAATATCCTGGGAGCATTATTTCACTTTTAGGGTACTTGTGAGATTCTTTTTCTGGGCATATTCAATTTTGTCTCGAGTAATTGTAAAGCTGAATCGGATGAGACACCACTGTGAGTGAGTCTGAAATATATGGTGGCAGGGGATGGACTCTGCTTCAAACAGAGTTTGGGGACTTGCTAGTACATAGGTGGCAACTGCAGAGAAAGGAGTGAGTGGGGTTTGTGGAGAGAGAATGTACGGTAGCAGAGGAGTGACCCAAGCCCCAGCCCCAGCCCACACTATCACCTAGTGGTGGGGACAAGAAGGAAGCGGAGCCTGCAACGGAAACTGAGATGCAGTGGTCGGTGAGGTAGAAGGAAAACCAGGAAGAGCGTGGGGTCCCGGCAGTCTGGTGAAGGGAGTGTTCCAGAATGCTGCTGATAGGTCTGATAAGGTGAGGACTGAGAAATGACTTTTGGCTTTGGCGGCATGGAGGTTGCTGAGCCACGTCAGAGGAACGGGCTAGAGAGGGCTGAGGTAGGGACAGCAAGAGGAAACACTCTTTCAGGAAGTGTGGCTGTGGAGGTGGTGACAGATTGGCAGAGCAGGAAGGTTTTCTCCTTCAGTCATCACCCCTCGTGTTGGGTCTAACAGTCCTGGGGGGCGAATGAAAGAATTCCATCACTGTTCTGCCATCATTTCATTGTTCCACAGAGCCTCGTATTAGTCTCCTAGGGTCGCCATAACAAAGTACCGCAGAGTGGGAGGCCTAGACAACAGACATATATTGTCTCACAGTTCTGGAAGCCAGAAGTCTAAAGTCAAGGTCGGCAGAGCCTTCCTTCTGAAGGCTGTGAAAGAGAATCTGTGCCACACCTCTCCCCTAGCTTCCAGGGCTTTGCTGGGAATTTTCGACATTCCTTGGATTATAGATGCATCACCCCGATCACTGCCTTTATCTTTCCATGGCCTTCTCCCTGTGTGCACGTCTCTGTGTCCAAATTTCCTCTTTTTATAGGGAAACTAGTTATATTCGATCAGGGCCCATCCTACTCCAGTCCGACCTCATCTTACTTAACTGTTTATATCTGTAACAACCCAATTCTCAAATAAGGTCACATTAACAGGTACTGGGGGTTAGGACTTCAACATATCCATTTTGTGGGAATACAATTCAACCCATAACAAGCCCCATTCCCCTTTGGTCTCTTTTCTTTCCACTTTCCTGTGCAATGTTCCAGTCAGGGATCATTCCGTTTCTTCCCAGCTCATATCTGCGTCTCCCCTCCTCCTCCAGCTGCCTCCACCGCCTCCATCCTTCCTTCATAGCTGACCCCTCTGCAGAGAAGGTCTAAGTCATTAACTTTCAGCAGTGAGATACCTCCCAACCGCCGTCGTTGACACTTTCTAAATAACTTGAAGCACTAAGGGACAGTGAAGGAGGCAAGAGAGGACAACGTTATTTAATTCTGCCTGGTGTTCAGTGAAAGGGCTAAAACTTCCATGGCCTTTGGACAGTTTCAATCTAGTCCTAAAAGAGTGTTTTTATTTTTGTGGACATTTTAGGCCATAAGTAGGAGACTGTTAGGAGAATAGTCACTCGAATTCCCCAAAATAGAAAGAAATGATCATGAACTAAGAAAAGTAACTGCAGCTTTAAATACCAGTTTTACAACTAGAAACAATCATTCTCCTCTGCCATCTACTGGCCACAGCTACAATCAGCAAATGATCCTCGCTCCTCAAAGCCAGGGTAACCGTTAGAGGTAGAGTGTGTTTGGTGATTGGATGTGCCTCAGAGCTCCACGCTCCATGGAACTCCCTCCAAGGCGCACGGTCAAGATGGGGTCTGGCGGGGAGCCACGAGCGGTGCCAGGGAGAGGGCAGGCCCGTGAGATGAGCGAGCCACGCCGAGCGGCGGCTCCGTGCTGGCGAGGCCCCCTCTGGCCGCCTACGTGCCCGCGCAGGACACTGTCTTCATTCATTCCAACACACAGACATTTCTTTCTTTCATGAAATAATGTTTTCCTTAATCTTTTTCCAATTATAAAAGTAATATATTTTCATTATAAAGCATTTAGAAAACCAAACAGATATAAAAGTAAAAAAAAAATCGCTGAGGTGGCTCCATCAGCACCCCAAAGTCACTGTGCAATATGTAGCAACATAAGGCAAGACTCAGCTTGCTATGCAAAGGCAGCTTCAAGACAAATTCCCTAGCTTACCTCAGTGGCTTCTAAACCTTCCTACGTAGACATTCTGGAGTCACTATACTGCCACCATCTAGGGGTGACTACTATTACCAATTTGGAGCATCAGCTTCCACTATTTTTGTGCCTGTGTATTATCTTTATATCTGATTTTTAAAATTTAGGGACATTCGGTCACACATACCTACGTATATCCTGCCTTCTCCACTTAATGTTACATCCCAACATTTTTCCATGTCACTATTCCTCAAAAACAATATTTGTAAAGGCTCTGTAATATTATATCCATAAAAATCTACAATGTGTTTACCCACCTTCTGGTTATAAAGGCTATGTACATTGCTTCCAGTTTTTTTGTGCTAATAAATAATTCCGGGATGAACATCCATGGATTTATGCCTTCGTGCTTCTCTGGGATCGTCTCCTAGAAGCGGCATTACTAGTGTAAATGTTTCCAGGCTCTTAATACACATTGCCACATTGCTGCTAGAAAGAAAGGTGACTCTTTTCCAAACAGCAGATGTACGTGTTTTCCCCTGCCTTTGCCAATACACTGGAGTAATCAATGACGAAGATTATTGGGTGCCAGGCATTAGGCTAGATGCTGGAGACACGATAGCAAGGGAAGAAAAGATATGGTTTGTGCCTCCGTGGAGTTCCTGACCTGGTGGGAAAGAGCTATCTTAATCCGATAATGACAGTATAATTACAAACTGAAAGAGACGAAAGGGTGGGAGGAGAGCATGTCACAAGGATGTGATCTAGTGGGTGGCCAGGGAAGGCTCTTCAGAGAAAGTGATGTTTCTGCTGAGACTGAGGCCTCAGGAGGAGCTGGCTCTGTGGTGAGAGGGAGCCAAGAGTGGTCAAGGACAGAAGTCCAGCTGGCTGAGGCCGTGAGAATGGGGGGCGGCAGCATGTGGGAGGAGGCTTGATCCAAGACAATCAGACCAGCCTGGCCTTGTGGGGCCCATGAAGAATTCTGGGAAGCCACTGGGTGGTTTTAAACAGAGGGGTGATGTGATCAGACCTGACTTTTGAGAGTCAACTTAAAACATGTTTTAAAAATTTTAATTGTGGTCAAAACCACAAAACACAAATTATTCATCTTAGCCTGTTTTAAGTGTAGAGTTCAATAGTGTTAATTGTATTCATATTGCTCTGCAACTATCTCCAAAAATTTTTCATCTCGCAAAACTGAAACTCTATACCCATTAAACAACTGCCCTTTTCCCCTCCCCAGATCCTGGCAACCACCTTGCTACTTTCTGTCTCTATGAATTTGACTACTCTGGGTACCTCATATCGGTGGAACCATACAGTATTTGTCTTTTGGTCTTTTTGTGACTGGCATATTTCACTTAGCAGAATGTCCTCAGGGTTCATCCACGTTGCAACCTGTGTCATAATTTCCTTCTTTTTAAGGTTGAGTAATATTCCATTGTATGTAGATACCAAATTTTGTTTTTTCATTCATCCATGAATGGACATTTGGGTTGCTTCCACCTTTTGGCTATTGTGAATAATGCTGCTGTGAATATATATATTTGTGTACAAATATATCATTGAAACCCTGCTTTCAATTCTTTTGACTATACACCAAGAAGTGGGATTGCTGGATCATATGGTAGTTCTATTTTTAATTTTCTGAGGAACTTTGAGAATCACTTTTTTTTTTTGAGACAGAGTCTTGCTCTGTTGCCCTGGATAGAGTGCAGTGGTGTCATCGTAGCTCACTGCAACCTCAGACTCCTGGGCTCAGGGGATCCTCCTGCCTCAGACTCCTCAGTAGCTGGGACTACAGGCACGTGCCACCATGCCCGGCTAATTTTTCTATTTTTAGTAGAGACGGGGTCTTGCTCTTGCTCAGGCTGGCCTCGAATGCCTGAGCTCAAGTGATCCTCCCACCTCAGTATCCCAGAGTGCTAGGATTACAGGTGTGAGTCATCACACCTGGCCTGAGAATCACTTTTAAAAAGCAAATTCAACAAGACTGAGTTTGTTGCCTATAAAATAATAGAAAATAACAGTACTGTATGTTTGCTGAAAACTATTATCTTCTTGGACTACATTATTATAATTCACTAAATACACACACATGCACACACACACGAATTCCCCTAAACTTAATAGAGCTCAGAATGAATAATTAAAAGTATACACATTTACACATTTCAGGGCTACATACTGCATATAGATTTATGTCTTTAAGTGCTTTGAGGGATAATCTTTATTTATTAACCAAATATCATGGAGTACTTGCTCTCTGCAAGGCATCGTGGAGAAACCCAGAATATACCCAGCTTGGTTCCCACACTCTTGAAACTTCCAGTCCCAAAGAGGCAACAACACCCTTTGGTGTGTGGTGTGTTAAAATAGGGGCACAAAGGACAGGTTCTAGGAGTTCACGGGAGGCAGGAGTGATGGGGAAAGGCTTCCTGGAGGAGGTGACATTTGGCTTAGACAGTGTTTGGGCAGATGGAGAGGTAGGGTCTAGAGGGTTCCAGGTAGCTGGCATGGACTGAGCCAAAGCAGCGTGTGCATGAGTTTAGGGAAGGGGAGGGCATGAGAAGGTCAAGAGTGGCAGATTCCGCCAGAGATGTGGGTTGAAGAGATTGGGGATAACTCTGAATGCTGAACAACTGGAACTTTCATGGTAAGTGGTGGTGGGGGGTGATATCAAAGCAGTACAGTGATGTACAGGGTAGACTGAAAGGGAGATAAACTGGCAGCTGAGAAACGAGTTAGAAAGGGGCTAAATCCCCCAGGCCTGAGGTAACGAGGGTTTCAGTTTGGTGGTGGGTCCGGATGGAGACTGTGAATGACCTGCCCCTGCCCCTGTCCCCTTTTCCCTGGAAGTCCCATCACACCCTATCTCCTCTTTCCTTCTCCTCCCTCCCTCCCTCCCTTCCTCCCTTCCTTCCTTCCTTCCTTCCCATTTTCCGTTCCTTCCTCCCTCAAACCCCCTTCCACCTTCTGTTCTTTCCTTCTTGTCTGCCTTTCCTCCATTTATCCTTTCTTTTTCCTTCTTTAAAAAAATATTATGTCTCTCTCATCTTACAATGATCAGTCTCACCCATTTGGGTTTCCTTCAGAACCTTGCACAGGGGCCTGCACTTAGCAGGTGCTTGATAGATACTTGTTGAGTTACAACTGATTAGAAGTGGAGCAGGGACCAAAACTCACTGAAGGTTTAGATCTGGGTCATGGAGAGAGGAGGATGCCAGGAGAAGCTGGGCAGGGTCAAAGATAGGCTGAGTTTGAGCTGCTGGTAATCGAGCTAACATGAAATGTTGGGATGTAGCTAGAAGGGACAGGGATTTTAAGGAGCACCTCCACCTTTACCCCTACTCCAGCTGGGGAGACAGTGGCTGTGTCTAAGAGAACAAATCTGGCCTCCGGGGTCATATTCTGGCTGGCCACTAGCCAAGTACCGAGTTACACTGTCTCTCTGAACCTCAGTTTTCTCACCTGTAAAAGTGGGATAAAGCAATACCTTTCAAGGTTATTGTCAAGGCTAAAGATGATGTTAAATGTATTAGTACAGCACCGGGGATAAATGACAGCTAGAGTTATTAGTTATTATTACGAGGAAAGAGAACTGTTAGATCATGTCACTCCCCTGAGTAAAGCCAGCTGTGGCTTCCTGTGGCATGTGGAATAAAATGCAGCCTCCTTCCCCAGGCTCCTCGGGCCCTGTGTGATCATGCCCCTGCCCACCTCTTGTCCAGCACATGCTGCCCCTCACTGTGTTCTGCCTGGATGTCCCCAGAACATGGCAAGCTGTTTTGCTGCTTTAGGGCCTTTGCATTTGTTCTCTTCTTTGCTTGGAATGTTCTTTGCAAGATATTGCATGTCTGGCTCTTTTTGGGGGGTATATATAGTGTAACTACCATTCAAATCAAGATATAGCGTCTTGTGGGTCGGGTGTGGTGGCTCACGCCTGCAATCCTAGCGCTCTGGGAGGCTGAGGAGGGAGGATTGCTTGAGGCCAGGAGTTCGAGACCAGCCTGAGCAACAGCAAGACCCCATCTCTACAAAAACAAATAGAAAAATTAGCTGGACATGGTGGTGCACATCTGTAGTCCCAGCTACTCAGGAGGCTGAGGCAGGAGGATCCCTTGAGCCCAGGAGTTTGAGGTTGCAGTGAGCTATGACGATGCCACTGCATTCTAGCCAGGATGACAGAGTGAGACTCTGTGTCCCCCACTCCAGAAGAAGATATAGTGTCTTTTGGCTTCCTGCGATTTAGGTCTCAGCTCAAACATCACCTCCTCAAAGCAACCTCCCCTGACCAAGTGCCCCTGCTGTATTCTCTAGCACATGCCCCTGCTGTATTCTCTCCACAGTACTTGTCATAATCTAGAATTACCTTGGGTACTCTTATTTGCATATCTGCCTACCCCCACCCTGGCCCCACCCTGATGAAGGCACCATGAGAGCAGCAACCTTGTCTCAATTACTTCTATATCCCCAGCATCTTGAACAGTGCCAGACACACAGGAGGCACTCAATGAATACTTGTCGAGAGAATGATATGGAAGATGCAAGACGAGAGGTGATGGCGATGAGGAAAAGTCCAGAGAGGGTGGGAGGAGAAGGGCTCAAAAACACAGGTGGAAGAGTTGGCCTTGGCGAGGAGGAGGGCCACTGATTTCTGAGACAGGCGGGGAGGAGGAAGGATGAAGCAAAGCTTAGAGACATTTTGACATGCAGGGCAGGGCCTTGAGAGGGCTGCTTCTGCAGGACGGCTTTGACATTTTCACAAAGTAAAGGGTGCAGTCATCTGCTGAGAGCTGAAGGGCAGCAGAAGAGGGGCCTGGGCCTGGAGGCCAATGGAGGGCTTTGGAATAATTGCACTAGCTGCCATTTATTTAGCACTTAGGAATCAGACACTGTTTCAAGCCCTTTAAATGTATTAACTGATTTCATCCTCAGGACGATATTATGAGGAAAGGTACTGTCATTATTTTTAAGATGTGGATACATCTTCGACATATACAATTTTTATTTGTCAATTACATCACAGTAAAACTGGGGGGAAAGATGTGGAAACTGAGGCACAGAGAGGTCACACACCTAGGAAGTGGCAGAGCTGGGATTTGAACTCGGGCAGTCTGACCGTTGGAGCCTATGGGAAGAACCACTACAGTTTCCTCCCTCCCCAGTCCCTGTGGAGCAGGTATATGAAGGGTCAGCAAGAGATGAAGAGGAAGATTGTGAAACTGTACATGGCAGGCCCACGGGCAGTCAGCCAGCATGCTGTGCCAGGAAGCCCAGGAATAGGAGTAGAGAAAGTAAATGCAAAGGGTAGGTGACTTAGGGTTACATATAGCAAAGACAAGGGCCAAGGTGCGTGTGTGAGAAAGAGAGAAAGAAAACAGCATGTGCAAAGGCCCTGAGGTAGGAAAGAGCTCAGTTCATTGGGCAGAGTAAAACAGTGTCAGAGTATAGTGGCAGGGCCCAGGCCCAGTGGCTCACACCTGCAATCCTAGCACTCTGGGAGGCCGAGGCAGGAGGAGAGAGCAAGACCTTGTCTCTACTAAAAAAAAAATAGAAAGAAATTAGCTGGACAACTAAAAATATACATAGAAAAATTTAGCTGAGCATGGTGGCACATGCCTGTAGTCCCAGCTACTCGGGAGGCTGAGGCAGGAGGATGGCTTGAGCCCAGGAGTTTGAGGTGGCTGTGAGCTAGGCTGACGACACGGCACTCTAGCCTGGGCAACAGAGTGAGACTCTGTCTCGGAAAAAAAAAAAAAAGAAAAGTATAGTGGCAGGGCTGGGGGTGGTTCTTTCTGGTAGGTAGGGCTCAGATTTTGAGTACTTATTTAGAATGCAGACCCCTGTGTGCCATCTCAGACCTACTGAATCAGAATTTCTGGGGGTGGGGCCTAGGAACCTGCTTTTTAACATTTCCAGGTGATTCTTCTGCACACTAAGATTTGAGACCCACAGACACAGGGCCTACTGGGCCATGGGAAAGCTTAGGTTTTATCGGAAATGTACTGGGAAATCACTGAAGGGCTGCCAACAGGGGAGTGATGAAATTGGAGTAATTAGGTCATGCTGCCTGCTGTGCGGAGAATGGATTGGAGGGCAGCAAGGTTAAAAACGAGACCAGGTAGGAGGCTATCACAACCCCCTGGGAGAGGATGATGGCGGCCTGGAATAAAATTGGCAGTGGAGGTGACAAGAAGTAGATGCATGTGGGGCACATGGTCGAGGTGGTCAGTAGGAAAGAGAGAAATCAAAACTAACTCCTACATGCTTAGGCCGAGCAATTGGGTGGATGGCACTGACATTCTCTGAGCTGACTGAAGACTGGTAGAGGATCTGGGTTAGGTGGTAGTAAAAGAACTAGAAGTAAAAGGACCCCAGTTTGGACACATGAAGCTCGAAGTGCCTGTGAGACACGTGAGGGGAGCTGTCAGGTAACTAATTGGATATATTGGGCAGAAACTCTGAAGAGAGGTATGAGCTGGAGAATACATTGTATTTAAAGCTACGGAAAGTGATGAGATGCTATGAAAGGAATTAGTGGACAAGCAGAGAAGTGTTTGAAAAAATGCCACTATGCCACATTGTGTCACTAAGCTAAGTGACCTTAGGTCAGTCATTGTCCCCTCTGAGACTTTCCCCACCCGAACAATGAGACTGGACTAGATCATCGCTAAGGTTCTTTCTCTAACATTTCATGATTCCACTGTTGCAGTGTGTGCCTTTAGATCATTAGGCTATGCCAAGAGCCAGTTCTTCAACTTGCCCTGCAATCAGAAAGGGCCTAATGGGTCTTCTGTAAGAGATGTCCAGCAGCCGGGGAGGCCATTTCCTCTCCAACCTCTGGAAAAAATGGCCACTGTGTCTGTTATGCCATATTGCCAGCTGCTGTGTAAAAACTTTTGGGTGTCAGTCTCCATCTGCCAGGGGGGGAAATCACTCTCAAAAAGAAACCCCTTCTTCTGCCAAAGCTTTGGGTGGGGCTAGAGAAACTGTTCATGACAACATTGAGTCAGCACATTCACCAGGGTCAAGCTCACAGCTGGAGGGAACTGGAAGAGGGCCTTGGTTGAGAAGAAACCTCCAGCTGAGGCCTGTTCAGTCTCAAGGGAATGAAATCAGAATCCACAAATTCATAATGGAGATCGGCGGGGGAAAAATGGCACCATGCTCAAATCAGGGTTTCCTCTCGAAGTATTAGAGTTCAGATGAGAGCAAGAAAAAAAAAAGTACTAAATTTATGGACTTCATCACCCCAAAATGTAATAAAACTTCAACGTTGGTTTTCAAGAGCTGCAAAATGGATTGTGTGAAAACAGGCTCTTTGGGGCACATGTCTAAACTACTGAGGCTATGTCAGTGAGGACAACTGGGTCCTCCCCAAATGTGTGTTAGTATTTGTAGTGTTTGTCACATTTCTGGGGCTGGAGGGATCACAGATCTGACCTAGTATGACATTTACATGCATTAAGAATCAACATCCTTTCCTCTAATGGAATTGTTTTGTTGCCTGAATCCTTAGGGTTAAAATAAGGGTATTTGGCTAGCCTCTGAAAATGCATAGCTTCTCATCTCTGAGGGCAAATATACTGAGAAATCTTATAAATGATGTTTCCCTGTAAGACAGGTGATGACGGTATAGGCACCATTGATGGGGACTGCAGCAAAGTCAACCGGACCCAGTGGCATAAGCCCTCCCTCCTCACCAAGATCAGACTTCACTTTTTCACACAACATATATTTATTCAGAAAAAAAATTTGCAATAAATTATAATAAAAAGATGACATGAAATACAGAATTCCACTAGCAGCTTTGCTTAGTGATCAAGACATTTTTGGGAAATATAACAAATGATTACAGAATAAGAATCAGAAAACAGTGAAAGGGAGACTAATGCAATGTTACCACATAGATTTGAACCATTTCTTCCCTAAAACAATAGGTGCAGAGTCCTTCCCTACCAGTTGGATCTGAAATCCTTACTTCAGAGGAGCTATGAAATAGTACCTTAGAGGACTTAGGAATTAGAGGTTGGGGTACTGGAATAGGCATGGTAGGGAAGCAGAATTCTTACATCTGGTCTTTGTTTTGTCTCCCCTATGTAGAGATTGTCTAAAACTCTTGACCCTGTATACATCTCATGGTGAGCTGAAAAGATTGAGGCAGTAAACCAACTTAGTGCTTTGACCCGATGGAGAAAGAGCTAGGACGCTGCACACATGCTGCATGAGCCCCCACTAATTACACTCTTGATCGCCCAAAGATCCCAGGTTGGCAATATACTAGAAAATGGGCCCAAGAAAGGCACTTCCCTGTGTTATGACCTTGCCCCAGTGTCTATCATCTGCCTCTTTTTGTGATCACTTTCTGGCCTAGTGGAGATGACAAAAGTGATCTGCTCTCAGTCTTCCATTAACTAAGTTCAACACCCAGCCCCTGATGTATCAGATCTTCAGCTATATGGCACCAGTAATGTGACTCCTATTTCCCCAACTCCCAATCAGGAAAGGGTTTAGCCGGTATATTGCAGGATATGCACCTTCTTTTCACTAAAGAACTCAACTTTCAAGAGATGGGAATTGGAGACTCATCTGGTGGCGGTGCCTTGGATGCGCTAGAAGAATCATGGAGTCAATGCTCCAGATCATACACAGAGCCTCTGCATCATGCTCCTTGCATCTGATGTTACCAGGCAAGAATGAGTCATTTCAGGGTGGTTTTAACTAAAGAAAACCAGGAGGAAGCCAATTGCATCAGGCAGTTCTGCAATCAGTGGCTGGTGGCTTTTTTGTCAACCAACATAGATTATTTTTTTTTAAAAGGCTGTCCCACAGCTTGAATACATGAAGAGCTCAGAGTCAGCCCTGCTGAGGGAGGAGGTGACATCTGCCCCTTGGTACTTTAGAAGACCAGAGAAGGGGTTCTAATGGTCATCCTTGTTACCCTTGCAGTGAGAAGGAGTGATAGCTCTAGACAGGCCTAACTGAGGTGTACAGACCCCCTTTTGTACAGTGGATTTCTAAGGAGGAGATGGGTCCCACAGACACCCAGGATTAGTCTTCATGTAAAATTTGAATGACAGGAAGGGGATAGTGAGATGCAGGACCTGTCAAACATGAATACTCTCACTCCTGAAATACTCACAGTGCTTCCATCCTGATCGTGATTCTCTCACATCAATGGGATGTCATCTCTAATAGTCCCTAAAGTTATGCTACTAAATGCGATCTGAGATAAGAGAATATGGTTCCACCCAGCGTGGATCCACAAAAAGGCCAATGTTACAGAGACATAAAGATGCCATTGTAGTAGAAATGCACGAACGCATGTAACGACCACATGTAGATGGTGAATTCATTGTTGAGGACACCCAAGGAGTCACTAGCCTCACTCAGACTTCATTCAAAGTGACAGAACGAGGGGAGTGGAGGGGGGAGGTGAGTCAAAAGTGCTTATATGAAGGACTACAGACAAGTCTGAGCTACAGCAAATAGTACTTGTAGGCCTAGAATGGAATCATCTCAGAATCTAGGCCTAGGGTACCAAGGACAAACATAACGATTGGGTAGGAGGGTAACAAACACACCCCCAGGTAAAGGAGTGTAGATACAGATCTCTTTGCCTTATAAAGAGAAAACACAAAAACACCAAAATATGGTAACTTTGGCTTGGCAATGTAAGTCTAAAAGTATTTTGCTGTGTAGGATATGGTAAATGAGGGATTAGGAAACTCTCTTCCTTTTGCACTATAAACAGAACTTGAAATTCTGCAATAGACCTTTCCTGTGGCAGGACTTTTTAAACCATTCTGAAATACTTGGAGCCCAAGATCTTCCACCTCTAGAATCTCGGAAAGTAGTAAGAGGAAAAGCCTTAGTCTTCATCACTCCCAAGCAGAAAGCCCAGAAGAAACTGAATAGCACGCTGGCGGTCACTTGGAGTCTGTCTTGCCATAAGGTTGGGTGGAGGCCTTAGAAGAAGACTAGTGAAGAGAGTAGCTAGAGAAAGAAAGAAAAGGGGAAACCTTTATCAGACATAACCTAAGAAAAACCTCAGAGTTAGGGGTTGGGGGCCCTGGGGACAAGGGGGACGAAGTGACTGTCATGTACTTGGACACCCGGTAAGGTATACACTATGAACAATGCACATAGACTGTCCTTGACAAACACCCCCATGCAGCCATTCTCACGGGCGTTCTTACCAATCATGTTGACACTGATGTTGTTGTATTCTGAGAATTTTAAGAGTTCTCGAAGGAACGCCATCAAGTAACGGAAAACATTTCTATGGCATCTTGGAAGCTGGGAAATCACCTGTTTTTAATAAAAGGGGTGGGCAGTGAGGAAAACAGGTGGAAGAAGGGAGTAAGAAGAACTTTATAGCTGCTACAAAAATAGTTTATTAATCCAACCTTTACAGGATCCCATTCATCTGTCACTACCCTCCTTTGGGTAGTGACACAATATCTGATCAACACAGTACCTGCCAAATTATAACTTTGAAGTAAGAATGGTCATACTCTTTGGTTCCAGTGCACTCAATGCCCAGGCCATGCGGTCATCACACATTCACATGCACACCCTGCCAAGCAGGTTGGTGTTAATTTGTTCTTTTTCCATTTCCCCAGACAGGTAGCCATGGTATCTACCAAGGTGAATGGTTTTTCTTATAGTGTCACTTAGCATGGATGGGGACCTCTGACCAATACTCACTAGTCTGAGTCACAGGTAGTCTCAGCTATTGTGCACCAAAATCATTTCAGGATTAAAAACACACATTGAGAAGAAAAAAGAAGAAAGGCTCCAAAGTGTCACCCACCCTTCCTGGTAATGTCAGCTGGAATTCCATGTACAATCAGCTTCACCACTTTTACCCTAGAGTAGAGTTATCCACCCTACTATGTTTTCTGTAAACAGAAATAGGCTAACTGGGAAAAGGTGGCAAATACAGGAAATAACACAACCTAAAATTTAAGGGTCTCAACTCTCAATGCTGCTGTCCTGCCATGAATGACAGATCCAGACCCATCCTACCTCATAGCTGGCTGCCAACCTGGCCTTATAAAATTGGTGATTTCTCTATGGGGGAACCTGCACCAAACACATCCTCAGCTCAGTAAAACTCACCTGTCGGCAGATCCGGGGATCATGAGCAGAATCAAGACATCGCTGATATAGCTCGTAACAGATGACTGGCTCTGGCAGGGCTTCCAGGAAAATGAGCAGTGCTTCAGCCACAGAGTGATTACTACCAGCTGAATCAATTTAAGTCAAGGGAAGGGGGCTCCAGGAGAAAGGCCACACAGGGACCTGACTGGCTTCCTTCCTCAAGCTCCTGCAGGGACTATTTCCCTCCTCCTACTCAGGGCACACTAATCCTAACTGGGGTTTGATATTTTAATGGTCCATGTACTCTGGGGCTCAGTTGTTGCAGAATTGGTCAAAGATTCTTGGGAGCTTTAAAGTCAGGGGAATAAAGAATTGGTCAAAGACTCTTGGACCAAACTTTAGAGTCAGGGGAATACAGCTTACAGAATGGGAGTTCACACTAGACCAGTCCTACAAACTAACTGCCAGTGTATCCAGTCTTTCTCCCTGCCCTAGTGACAGTACATGTGGTGGCAAGAGTGATTGATCACCTGAAGGAGAACAGCACCAGTGTTGTGGCTCCTATGTTCCATGCCTATTAAAAAGCGTTGTTACCTACCCCTTCCTTCCTTTTACAGATACAGAGAGAGGTCAAAAGTTCCTGAAAGGAATTAAGAAGCAATTGAATAGGCAGTGATTATCTTATAATAAAAGACAATTACAAAGAAAATAAATATGGAACCACAAAAATCAAATGTAGGCCGGGTGTGGTGGCTCACGCCTCCAATCCTAGCACTCTGGGAGGCCGAGGCAGGCAGATGGTTTGAGCTCAGGAGTTCGAGACCAGCCTGAGCAAAATGAGACCCTGTCTCTACTAAAAAAATAGAAAGAAATTATCTGGACAACTAAAAATATATAGATATTTATATAAAAATTAGCCGGGCATGGTGGCACATGCCTGTAGTCCCAGCTACTTGGAGGCTGAGGCAGAAGGATTGCTTGAGCCCAGGAGTTTGAGGTTGCTGTGAGCTAGGCTGACGCCACAGCATTCTAGCCCGGGGAACAGAGAAAAAAAATAAAAATAAAAAATAAAAAAAAATCAAATGTAGGTACAAAGAAGAGTTTGGCCAAGTACTCATCCAGCTTCTTAAGCCTTGATTGGAAAGGATACGGATTGTCTCAGGAATGCTGGTATCTAGACAATCAATGATCTGCTGTAACTCTTCCTGCATCCCAGGGGTTTGGAACAGGTCCTCCTAGCAAAGAAATCAGAATGAAGGGAATAGGCATGATAATCACTCCTAAGCTTCTGAAGATAACCCAGGGATTGAAATAGCAGCAGGAAGCGAAAGAGAAGGGTGATATGTGTATTAATGATTAGTAATGGAGGTGTAAAAAATAGTACCTTTTTCCTATATCATCTCTATAATCTGTTGAAATTTTATTTCAAATAAGAAAATGGTCTTCAAAGGTTTTAGCCTATACCTGGTAAGGCAGGGGACTAGACGGCTAGATCAGGAAACCAGGTGTTCCACCTGTAGCCTCTTGACAAGAAGTAGAAGGCAGAGTCCAAATGGTATAACCACATTCAAATGCTGACACTACTAAGTGCTGGGGAAGGAGTAAATGGCATGCTCATATTAAGCCTTGCTTTCAAGTTATATTACTCTTCAGTAGATCGGAGAATATTACCCTTCAATTTGATCCCAAGAAAGTTCTCCTTTTGGGGGTGATGGGTTGTGATGGTTAGCATTTAAATAGGATTTAAAAGAAAAATCAGGACCAAGTTAAAGAAATGGGTTTAAAGTCTGCTTTGGACTTTAAAATCTGTAACAGCCAAAGTAGGCATTATACACTCAAGTATGAAGCTATCCAGGGCAAAAGAGTGTGCAGCCAGGAGACAGGTGTTCTTAGTTCTGGCCCTGGCTCTGCCACTACATTTAGACCGTGGTCTTAGGTAAACAACTTAGCTTGCATTCTTCAGCTGTCACATCTGTGAATAGGGACATTTTCACCTGTCCAGGCAATCTGACAGTGCTGCTGTGTGGAGGGAGCTTGGTAAAGTTAAAAACACTATGCTGACGTGAGGTATTATAATTTCCTACAGGACTTGCACACCTTCCAAAGTTGTAGGGAAGGTCTAGTGTCACTTACCTGTTTACAGGCGTGTTTGTATAAGTAATCTACTAGAAGCCAGATCTCCTTGGGGACCTGAAGGGGTCTCTCACTGGCACCTTCATCCAAGGGAACCATCTGCAGAAGGGATTTCTCCTAATAGACGAAAAGGGATGAGAATCAAAGGGGTCTCAGAATAAAGACTTCTCTGTGTAACTTAATCTCCTTCAAATTCTGGTCATGTGGGTACAATGTGATCTTCATCTCTTAAGATTTTTCATTTCTTCTCACTGGGGACATCCCTGGTCAGAAGGCACTTGACACTGATTCACAGAGCTAAAGCATCTCCTTTCCTAAATGCTTCACTTAATCGTTCGACATTTCATTTGGGTTTACAATGTTTATTACATGGATGCATTGTGTCTAAATCCTTTCAAGGGTGACACCGAGAACCAGGGCTCCAGTGATACAATCACAGTGGAGTCTACACACCACTGGTGACTTGTGGGACCATTAAATTACAATTATCAACACAGTACTTTGAGAGACCAGGGTCTACACCTAGGTTTTTGTTTACTTTTAACTTATTCTTCCTTCAGGTCTTAGCACAAATACTACTGTTTTCACTGTTGATTTAAATGAAGTTCTTTGGCTCTCAGGAACTGAAGAGAATTTTCCACATTAGACCCACATACGTGAATGCTTTAAGTCTGACAGAAGTTCTAAAGTTAAGGTACCAAAATTCATAAGTATAAAATCAAGAACCAGAAATACCAAGAAAAGTCTAGGGTCTGAGTCCAAAAGTTATTGTCTATATTAACTCAGCACAAATTTCTATGGGCTTTTACTTCTTTCACCTACCTTTCTACTATCGGATTCTTCTGAAAGAACATAAGAGAAAAATTAGACCAATGAATAATTTGAATTTGAATATGGCTAGAAAATAAACTCAGTTGTCTTATGTTTATATAGTCAAATACAAATTATATGAAAAAGAGGTTTGAAATAGTAAAGGCATCTGAAGGCAGCCTTCAGAAAAATCCCACTGGAGAAAATCATGACCAAGTTTTTACATCCTCCTCTCTCCCCTATCTCCAGCTTAAGGCCATATATTCTGTATGTTAACCTTAGGAAATTCTTGCTCAACATCGTATGACCTGTAAATTCCATCCATGACCCCCAGCCAAGTAGCTTTAAGGGAAAGAAAATGAGTCTTTCACTACTTTCACAGGGACCACATACACTAAGGCCGAGCTGAGGTCTCTTCTTTAGTAAGCACTGATGACCTTTTAAAGCCTTTCTAAGAGAATAAGGGAAGAGAAGGGAGCATGACAGTTTATTACCATTTAAAATCTATTTTTTTCTTACTGTAGGGAGCATGACAGTTGGTTACCACTTAAATTTATTTTATTATTTTTTTACAGTTTGCTTCATTTCTTTCCCTGGGATTCTGTCACTTGATATTCATGTTCTCTATAGTTGCCAGAAATTCTATCAGTGGCTTGCTTATCCACTGACTTCTTTCCATTTGAAAGTATTAAATCCAGGCATCCACATTATATCTGAGCCAAAACACTGTCCATAAAGCACTATGCTAACTTTCTGGACCAAATGCAACACATGTACAGATTCTTTAGCAGGTGTGTCCAAACTTACCATATATAAATTATTCACCACTGATTCATGTACTTTTTAAAAAATCTGACATCCAACTAGAGCTTTTCCCGTACTACGGTATTAAAGCAACACAAGGCACTGTCCAAGATAAAAAGACAGAACATGAACTGCTCTTAACAGAGAAGGGCTGGGAAGCAGAGCTGTCTGAAACCTTAGTGGTTTTAAAAGGTTAATAAAATGTCAGTAGGTTATATATACCACTCACTCTCTATTTTCACATTCATGTGATATAATACAGAATGTCATACTTGTGTCTCTGAAGTCTAGAGAATGATCATGCACAAGAAACAATTTTTAAAAATGTCACAAATAATCCTGAACTCTGATTTTCAGAGGGAAACCAAGACACTTTGTCTCCTTTCAACAAGACACAGTCAGTGCCTGATAAGCCCACACTCTGTAACCTTTTTGCTAATAACTAAAACACAAAAACAGTATATCTATACATGATCAAAATGCATTAAACTCCACCAAGTGGAGAGGTCCCATCAGATGCTCTATCAAAGTACTTTAAGCATGTTTATCAATTCCATGCTCCTCTACTTGATAGCCCTGTGTGGAGCTGGATGCTCTCAGGGTGAATGGAGAGGCAGTGAGGTACTACAGAAGGGGTGCTTCACTGGGCAATCAGGAGACCTGGGTTCTAGTGCCCTCCAGCTCACACCCCTGCTGTCAGGAGCAGTATGAGTTTAGCAAGTTTTTCAACTGAAAGGGCCTTGGTTGTCTCATCTGGTAGAAAGGAGAAAATACCTTACCCCATCTGAAGGCAGAGGGCTGGACCAGATGATCACTTATGATCTCATTCAGGTCCATGATTCTATTCTATGCTCTATTTCTTGACTGTATCTGTGTATTGATTCAGTAATTAATTGCTATTATCACTAACCCCAAATCATTTTTAATGCAATGGAAATCTTCTGGTTTTATTGCCATTGGAAATAGAGGATAGCTAACTGGCATCCTCCTTTAATTCATGAGCTTTCAGGTACATCAAGACAGCTCTGTAGTACTTCTCATTTCAAAAATACTAATATGGAAACTTGAGTCCTACCGCTTTTATTGTACTGAGTCTCAGTGACTTGACTAGTACAATAAATATCTTTCCTGTACTTCAAATATACTTAACACATTGACTGCCATCAGAGTTGTACTTAACTCATTCTAGTTTGACCCTGGGGCCGTGTGAAGCATATATAAAATCTTACTTGTTGATGTTCTTATTTTTACAATTAATAGACAATTTAATTCTAAATAGGTGGATAAAATGAATAGAAGTCAATAAATTTCATTTTTCTATTTATGTTTACCTTTAAATTACACTCAAAGTTTTCATTCTATTTTTGTAATAAAACACTGTGGCCCCAAGGAAAAGTTTCTGGTTTGTGAGCGTGTGTGTGTGTGTGTGTGTGTGTGTGTGTGTGTGTGGCATTCAATGTGTTAAAGACAGCTGGCAGGACTTTAGGGGATTCTCACACAGTCAGAGGTCTCTGATATGTGAATGCCTAGCGACAAATTCCAAAGACCACAGTTAAGTGTTAATCAAGCACAGGGAAACTCTCATAACCACCAGTGGGTTGCATTACCTTTTCTAGGAAGCTGTCTTCGTCCTGAGAGCAGAGCAGGAAAAGAAAGTCAGTGACAGATAGAAAATGATTAGAATTAATTTACAGAACTAGAAACAGATCAGTATTAGAACTCACTAGATTATCAGACCCATATGCTATAAACAGCTTTGAATTCTTCAAATAAATCATGACTAGTGAAAATGGAACACATTCTCGATATGCAAAGTTCTCTATATAATGCATATTGAATTTCTGTACAGTTTATTGAGATTATCACTCAAGAAACATGTGTAGTCCTAGACTTCTGTGCCCTTTGGCAGTGGCCAGCTGACCCAGCCAAGTGCCCACCGATGTCTCTTCTTGTTTACTTGCTGCTTGGAGGCAGGCCCTGCCTGCTGTACTGCATGGCTTCTCACCTCATCCTAATGCCACCTCAATGAGACAATGTGGCTGTCAGCCTGACAGTGGTCATTTGGAAGGAGATAGTAAGGCTACTCTCCTTTCCACTGCCACTCTTCTCACCCCAGCTAGCCTCCTAAGCAGTATCCCATATTCCTTTTCCATCTCCTCATACCCATTGCCCTCCTCAAAGTGCCCAGATTTGAAAGTCCCTCTGAACTATAAATAAATTTCATTTCAGATCTTTGTGGATCAGAAGATCATTATCCCCTCTTTTTGTTTTCCTATTGGGTATAAGAGAAAAGAGAAGCAGGGGAGAGGGAGAGGGAAGAAGGTACCTTTTTAATATTCCTGTCTTTTATGCTGTTATTAAAATCGATAATAATAACAGCAACAGTAACTACTACCACTACTTAGGGAACATCTGCCATGTACCAGGAACTTTGCAAAGTGCTTACAATGTCATTTAATCTGCACATATGTGCAAAATAGATATTATTACCATTTTACAGATGAAGAAACTGAGGCTCAGAGGTTAAATTATTTGCCCAAGGCCACACTTACTATTGTGAGTAAGTGGCAGAATTAGGATTAGAACCCAGGTCTGATCAATTCCCCAGTCATTATCACCTAGGTTCCCTTAGTCAACTGAGAAAGGACAATGATTGCTTCCTGGATGGAGAGGCAGGGAGAAGCTGTGAGAATGTATTCTCTGTAACAGGTTAAGGACAGTAAGAGACCACACTTACAAGGCAGCATGGTCAATGGAAAGAGTATAGGCATTGGTGTTAGACAGTCCTGGATACAAATCTTTACTCGCCTCTTATTTTTGTTTAGACCTCACACAAGTTACCAAACTTCGTAGAGCCTCAGTTTCTTCATCTCTAACACAGGGATAATATTTACCTCAGAGGGACAAGGAAACAGCCTAAAACCAAGCAGTATGCCAGCAGAGGGTATGGGTCTCTCAAAGCTCCTCACACCTCCTCAGCGACTCCCAACTGGATTCCTCCCAGTCCTGCTATGGGCCACTAAGCACTCAAGTATAAATCACACGTCTCAGGTCTGATAAGTGAAAGGAGAAATTGCAATCTTACTGTCTGAGATGTACGGGGGCTGGGGGTGGGGGAGAGGGGTAGCATGTGCTCCTGGACACTCCAAGCGGCAATGCTGAATGCATTTCCCCCCAACTATTGTTATATATGGCAATTAGGTTTTTCAGTATTATTAGATACTTTATAAGTTAAACATTCCTTTGTGGGTTTACCTATACTCTTAAATATCACATGAAATAATTGGAGTGGTAGTGCTTTATAAGGTACATGGTATTTACAGTATTATAATTATAATACTTCTTAATGTACAGTAAATTCTGAATGCCAAACATCTAATTGAATATAATGGTGGACTACAACTTCTTATAAAATTTAGGAACACATGTTAATAAACAGAGAATCACCTATCTGATACATTTATACTTTCCCTCCCATGAACATGTGACACATGATACGATGAGTAAAACTAGGCAGAGATTTTATATACTAACTTGCCAAACCAGGCCCTCAAAGAAGTTTTCCTGGAGCAGCAGCCATCTACCAGAACAAGGCACTGTGCTAATGCCTTTGAGGGGGAGGACAATGACTAATGAGGATACATAAAGGAGAAAGACATGGTTTGTCCCTGACCCTGGTTTGCAACTAAGTTGACTGATGTAAGGAGTTCCAGAATTTATAGTCTGATATTGTTATAATTCACAAATACAAATTTTCAATAAATGGTTCCCAGTCCTTAGGGATATTAAAAGGGTGGAGATGGGGAGGTTATATTACAAGTGGAAGAGGCAGAAATAAAGAAAGGCACAGAGAAGGTAATCTGCAAGGTGAGATTAGGAAGAAGTTAGTCATCTAGTTTGTGGGGAGCATAGAGAATTTTGAGAAAAACACTAGGAAATAAATCTGAAAAGGTATGTTGAACTCAGACTTCAGGGGACCTTGAATGACAGGTTAAGGAATTTGGATTGTATTCGGCAGGCATGGGGGAGCCACTGCTACCTTTAAGCGTGGAATTGATAGGCCCCAAAGCAGTAGTACAGAAAGATCAATCTGACAGCCCTGAACAGGAAAAACTGAAGGGCAGAGAGGGAGAGGAGACTAGAGGTGGGGGAGGGAAGGAGGAAGGGGAGGGAAGGAGGAAGGGAAGGGGAGAGAGAGAAAGGGAGAGAGGGAGGGAATCTTTCAGAGGCTATCAAGGTAGGTCAAGCAGGAGAGGGTAAACACCCTAACTAATGATGGAAAATAATATATTTCTTTTTTGAAAAGATGAATGGATATAAGAGAAAACTCTAAAAAAAATCAAAAGGACTTTGATTAAATACTGATGGAGGGGGTAGGAGATTTACATTGAGAGTTTACTTCTCTGGGTACAGGTATAAAGAAAATAGATGTAAATTATATTTAATTCAATCCTGGTCTCAATTTTGAAAACAGAAACATCACTTAACCTTCATTAGTAAACAGCCAACTTCTATGGTAGTACTAAGGTTACTACTACCAATTATTTTAATACTTAGTTCAATTGGTATTAAAGGGTAGAGATGCCCATTCTCTGCAAAAAGCTATGCATTGATCACATTTAAAAAGAGAACTTGGTTAAAGATCTCCCCAGTGGGGCAACACTGGCAACATTTGCTCTTAGAAGAATGTTCCCAGTAATAAATGCAGCTAAAATAATATGAAAGTCATTTAGAGGTGGAAGATTGTAATTTAAAAATGAAAAGCAGAAAATGCATGGAAATTGAAGTTCTAAAAAGGATTAGTTCATATAAAATACAGAGAGAAGAAACATAAACCATACATCTAATAGGATAAGAAATGGATAGTTTGATTAGTAAAAAGTAAACACATAATGAAAGGATCACAGGGGACAAATTAATCAACAAGTTATTACTTTATTTCAATTTTTTGATGTTGTTCTCTCAACAGACATATCCCCAAGCAAATATGGTTTCTCTACCAATTCCTCAACTTTTTTCATCTCTGTATTTACAACCAAAACCCTAAACCAGATCTAGTAAGTTGAAGCCTAGTCTCCTTTCCATTAGTCAGTTCTACAAGCAACACCAGAATGTTCCTCCAAATGCATCAATTTACAACCTTATACTAATCATCGAAGCCTTCTGGTGGTTCTAGATGCCCTCTGGTTCAAGCCTAAGCTCATCTGTTGACTTCAACACTCTCTATCACCTGCCCCTACCTTGCCTAACCAACTTTACACATTCTTATCCTTAATCTTCACTTTTTTCTGGGGAAATCACTTTCACCTTCTACCCTTCATTCAAGATGTTCCTTATGCCTGGAAGAGCCTACTCACTCAATATATTAATATATGTTTCTTAAGTACTTGGACTTGATGAAAATACTTCTATGGCTAACCCCAAATCACTTTCCTAGTTTACTTCATTCTTACGTGCTGAACTTATTTCTAAGTCATGTTAATGTAACATGCATCAAATATTCATTAAAAATAAAATAGGCTGATTCCGAGATTGATTTTTACAGGGATTAGCTGGTCAATCAATAAGCTTTTATAGCATATAAGGGCCTGAGTAAACAGCACAGGAAAAGAATCTATTGTTAATACAAATTACAACCTCCATAACATTCACTTTAAATGACCTTCCAAAATACTGACTTACCAAACACACTGCACATTAGCCAGTAAAGGTAGCTAATGTTCAGATTATCTCTAACCAAACTCCTTATTAACCATGATTTAAGATTTAGCCATATTGTACATGCAAGTATACCTTCATCACTACTAAATTATAGGAACTCACATAAATTCCATAATACTTCATATCTGGTGGGTAATGAATAAATATTGATGATTATTTGCTACTTAATATGCTAGTTAATAAAACAGAAAAATCTTTCTTAATTCTGGAAAAGAATAAAGATGATTACAAATAGTAGATTCTAATCTGTTTCCCACTTGTGCCAATACCAACTATTCTAGGAGTGGCAAAGTCACTGTTATTGAGAAGGGCAGAAGAATGACAAGGAATTACGCCGGTTATTTCATTCTGCATTTGGTGGGAAGAGGTGGGAAGAGGCACAAGAATCTTTCTGAAACAGTACATGGAGAGACAACACATACATTGAACTTACTTTTGGCTTCACCAAAATTTTAGAGGAAATAACATAATACAGGACAGGTACCATTATTAATAGCATCATCTCATGAGATTTGAAAAATCTTTGGTCTTGGAAAAAAACATGAACAAATATTAGACCTAAGGAATCATTTTAAAAGGTCAAACTCAAGTCAAAATAGAGTAGGAAGGTATTAAAGATGGGGTACTGTACTTCAGATTTCTTGTTTACTGCTCCACACTAATATAGGTTGAGTATCCCTAACCCGAAAATCCAAATACTCCAAAATGCGAAACTTTTTGCATGGACACGTGATGCTCAAAGGAAATGCTCACTGTAGCATTCTGGATTTCAGATTTCTAGATTAGGGATACTGAACCGGTAAGTATATAATGCAAATATTCCCAAATCCAAAAATGTCTGAAATCTGAAACACTTTTGGTCCTAAGCATTTTAAATATGGGATATTCAACCTGTAAAGATAATTTCCTCATCACTGAGATATAGGAATTTAATAACACTGAAATGCAACAGACTGAGAAAAGAATCAGAACCCTAAATTTTACAAAATAAAAGCTTTAAAAGAATTAACGATGATTACACACATACAATTTAATTAAGAACTCAGCAATTTTGTAATTTAAAAAGATCAGAGTTTTATTTCTTTAACCTTCAATCACGTGCACAAAAAGGAAAAGGGCTTCCTATAGAGCCATTAATTCCTCTAATGATTCTGGCTACTTTCTATTTATGAACAAACGGTGGAATTACCTGATAATATATTTTACATAAAACATAAACTTTTTTGCTGGTTGAACCTCCTTCTGACCAATCTCAGAATATGGGAAAATTATGGCATTATAATGCCTCCACCAACTTTGACCAAAAATAAAGCTAGGGGCCGGGCGCGGTGGCTCACGCCAGTAATCCTAGCACTCTGGGAGGCCGAGGCGGGAGGATCGTTTGAGCTCAGGAGTTCGAGACCAGCCTGAGCAAGAGTGAGACCCCGTCTCTACTAGAAAGAAATTAATCAGACAACTAAAAATATATAGAAAAAATCAGCCAGGCATGGTGGCGCGTGCCTGTAGTCCCAGCTACTTGGGAGGCTGAGGCAGAAGAATTGCTTGAGCCTAGGAGTCTGAGGTTGCTGTGAGCTAGGCGGATGCCATGGCACTCTAGCCCGGGCAACACAGTGAGACTCTGTCTCCAAAAAAAAAAAAAAAAAAAAAAAAAAAAAAAAAAAATAAAGCTAGGTTGTAGTTTATAGGAAATGAGGGTGAAGGAAAGAGTATAAAAGGGATAAGTTAAAAAAAATACCAAGAAACAACCAGACAAATTTAGGAAATAGTGGACCCTTGACTGGACAACTGTACTGGACTCCTAAAAAGTCAATGTTGGCCAGGTGCAAAGGCTCATGCCTGTAATCCTAGCACCTTGGGAGGCCAAGTCAGGAGGATCACTTGAGGACAGGAGTTTGAGACCAGCCTGAGAAAGAGCGAGATCCCATTTCTACAAAAAATAGAAAAATTAGCCAGGTGTGGTGGCACACACCTGTAGTCCCAGCTACTTGGGAGGCTGAGGCAAGAGGATCGCTTGAGCTCAGGAATTTGAGGTTGCTGTGAGCCATGATGACAGCACTGAACTCCAGCCCGGGAGACAGAGCAAGACCCTGTCTCAAAAAAAAAAGTCAGTGTCATTAAAGAAAAAAAGTAGGGAACTGTACTATGCTAAAAGAGACTACAGAGATCTCATCAAATACGCTAAATGAACCCAGATTGGATTTTGGTTTAAAAAAAGCTATGAAAGAAATTTTTGGGAAAATTGGAGAAATCTGAATATGGACTGGATGTTAAATGATACTATGGATTACTGTTAGCTTTCCTGGGTGTAATAATGGTATTGTGCTTATATAGAAATTTGTCCTTTTTCTTAAGAGACGTAGGCTGATGTATCTAGTGGTGAGGCAACATACTGCCATTTAATTTCAAATGGCACAGCAAAAACATCTGTGTGTATATAATGTACATAAGGCATGTGAGGGTTTACTGTACTGTTCTTTCAATTTTTCTGCATATTTGACATTTTTCATAATAAAAAGCTGGGAGATAGTGTTTGGGATGAAGGGAAGGGGGAGGAAGAAAAAGGAAAACAACTTCATCATTCAGAATGTATTCTAAAATGTGAAATACTAAATTTGAAAGACAGAAATATGCTGGTAGAAGAAAAAACAATTATCATGAGAAATAGCAGAATGGCAGGATATGAATTTCTGAAGAAAATGGTTTTCTCTTAGAGGTGATACACTCAGTCATGAGGGCTCTAGGGAAACAAGTATAATTCCAAGAAAGAATGCCGGGGCTGGACTTAAGTGTTTTAATCTGCTATCTGAGTCACAGCTAAAGCAATTCCATGGCAACAGAACAGATCATACTCAGACAAGCCAGCAGCCTGCCTGTTGGTCCAGTCCTCTTTGCTAGATGTTACAATCACTTGCTCTGGCTAGGCCAAAAGGTACAACATGAGTATCAATGGTAATGATGGTGTATGGCTACCACTTCACCTAATTTTCTTTGGTAAAAGACCAAGAATATACTTCTATAGCCCAAAGAAATCTGCATACAAATCCAACAAAATTTTCATTTAGAAGAAAAGTTCCTTTTTTAAATTTTTATTTTTTGTAGAGATGGGGGTCTTGCTATGTTGCCCAGGCTGGTCTCAAACTCCTCCTACCTGGGCCTCCAAAAGTGCTGGGATTATAGGCATGGGCCACCATGACCAACCTGAAAAAAAGCTCTTAATAGGGTGAACTTCTTACTAAATCAATTTATGTTATTAAAGATAACAAGCACCACTACTTTCTACCTAAGATAAGAACATTGATATTATAGCTTGACTTGGGGGAGAGGTGAGAAAATCATCCTTTCTTTTCTTAATGAATCATATTAAATAAGTATCAAATTTCAATAAATATGATAATTATTCATGAAGCTGATGAAATGTAGATTCCTAGGCTCCACACCCTGAGATTCTGATTCCATTGACAGAGGTGAGGGGAGAGGAACCTGTACTTCTAATAAGCACCCCTGCAGGGACTCCAAGGTTCCATCATAGATCTGTGCTTCCCTAAGTAGCCAAGTTTTACTTTGATTAGATATAATGTAGTATAGTGAGGAATACTAGACTGTAAATCAGAAAATATGGGTGATAGATTTGTCACTAACTTATGGCATTTGACTTTGGGCAAGTTAATGTCTCTGTGCCTCCGTTTTCTTATATGCTTAATGAGGATAATACTGCCTGCCCCACTTACTGTACCCAACATACATGCTGATTTATATAGAAGTGACTAGAGAGTATGAAGAGTTTAACAAATAAGCACTATATCTTTGAGAAGGGAATCGTTAATCTTATTTGGTGAGCTTAGTTATATCTATTATATTCCTGACAAGATCCAACTACAGATTAGTCTCCCCTCTTTCCTCTTAGGCTTAATCTAATCAAAGCAGTGCTAGAGTAAAGTGACGTTCTTTTTTCTTATTTGACAGCCTCCTCCCTGCTGCACAAAAGAGAGAAAGCACAGAGATAATGGGGACATCATGGAAGTGTTGTGAAGATTATATGTAAAGGAGGTTTATGTCTTAGGATGTTTCTTACCAAGTCTATGAGTTTGGTAACAGGAACTTCTCGGATTGGTCTTTTCATTCGGCACAAAGCCTCTAAGGATGTACCAAAACAACTTGGGAGGTAATTTCCACTGATGGTTAAGAAGTAATCTTTGCCTCGATCCAGGTGAAGGACAAGAATATCTTCAATCTTATCTTCCCCGGAGTTCAGGATGGTCACAGAATCTTTGCTGACATACACATCAAGAGAAATGTCCACTGTCTCATCTGAAAGGTAAGACAGGATACATGGTAGTAGAGAAACTTCCAGTGGAAAAGCAAAAAGGGTATGACCAACAGAACAAGTGTCCTCTAAAAAATCATTAAGGAATAAAGGGGAAGAGATTGGGCTCACAAAAGAAGTGTCACCCAAATAATGACACTGAAGGTAAGAGACATGTGGTTAGAAAACAGGAAGTTAAACCAAAGGGATGGGAGTCATGAAGAGATGGTACATCACCAGCAGAGACAATGGTAAAGGGAAAACTCACTTGGCTCCAAGTAGCCCTCAAAAGGTTCAGCCCGAAGCCATGGCTTGCAGTACTGGCTGTCATTAAGCTTAGGGATGAAAGAAAAATGGCAGGGAACCTGTCCATTGTTGCTGATCTGGAACTTCTCCTTTTGTAGTTGGCGAAACTTCACATTCTCAAACACAAACTGGGGAGTAACAGACAGACACAAACATGCATCACTAGTAGGGGAAGTAAGTCAGTTGGATTATTCCATAGAGGATATGAAGAATAAGGTAATTATTAACCAGGTGTGCAACTGCCATATACATTCACCATCTGAGCCAACTTCACACTATCCACTTTCATATATTATTATACTCACACCAGCAGAGAAGGAGTTAGGTGGCTCTCACTACTTCTCTAGGCTATTCTGATCGTTCCTAGCATTCTAAGTGGGTAACCCAACCTTGGTCCAGGGCATTCATCTTGTGACCAAGTCCTGGTTTCTGAGATATAAATTAACTAGCAACTCCGAAAAATTAAATAAGTGCAGCTAACAAATGAGAGCTTACTATGTGTTAAGCACTATTCTGAGAGCCTCACATGTATTGACTCCTCCAGAAAAGGGAACTGCATCTCTGACAGGGTAAGACCCTTGCCTGTGGCCAAGCATCTACTAAATGGTAGTGCTGGGATTGGAATGGGAGGCAGTTTGACTCCAGCACACACTGTCTTAACCACTTTGCCATGTCACCTTTTCTAAATACCATGGTTTCCTCTGTGCTAACCACAATGGGCAGTAAATGGGGACGCCAGGTATTTTTGCTCACCTCCCTCCTGCTGAGTTCTAAAGAAGGAAGGAAGTCATTTTCCATTCTGTCCATGATGCGTACGATATCTTCAAAGACTTTCCGATACCTCCGTTCATCCACAACCTTCACCTGAAAGAAAATGAACTCTCCTTTTAGTCTTACGTGATCCTAGCTCATCTCACTTTGAGATTACTTAACAATTTAAAACTGGTCATTACAGCGATCATTTAAAATAAAACTGTAGTACAAACAACATCATCAAATATTATCTGATATCTCACTTTATCCACAACTTTGACCTGAAAGAAACCTTATTTTAGTTTTATGTGCTCTCAATTTCTTTCTTTTTTTAATTTAAGCATATTATAAGGGTACAAATGTTTAGGTTCCATATATTGCCCTTGCCCCACCCGAGTCAGAGCTTAAGCATGTCCATATCTCTAAGAGTCTCTAACAATTTTTTAAAAAGTTAGTAAAGCACACATAAATTGAAGAAAGAATTATAGAAGTACATACTTTAAGGTAAAGGCAAGGTTAACTGGCTAACTTCCTGGAAAACTTAAACTTCTATGTTAAGAAGCTTGGCAAGGCCAGGTGCAGTGGCTCACACCTGTAATCCTAGCACTCTGGAAGGCTGAGGCAGGAGGACAGCTTGAGCTCAGGAGTTTAAGATCAGCCTGAGCAAGAGGGAGACCCCGTCTCTACTAAAAATAGAAAAATTAGCCGGGCGTGGTGGTGCATGCCTGTAGTCCCAGCTATTCGGAAGGCTGAGGCAGGAGGATTGCTGGAGCCCAGGTGTTTGAGGTTGCAGTGAGCTATGATGATGCCACTGCACTTCAGCCCTGGCCACAGAGTGAGACCCTGCCTCGGAAAAAAAAAAAAAAAAAAAAAAAGAATATTTTTTTGCCCCATTGTTAAGTCATTTGGTGGTGGAGAAAATGTGATGGTTGTGGTAAAAATGATTTCTTGCACTGCACAAAATGAGAGTTGAAACATACTAATTACTATTTCTAATAATCATCATAAAATAGTAAAATAGCAGAAAATACGATTAACGCATTTAACTCTATTAGATGTTAGGCACAATGCCAAGAATCATAATATCATTGCTCAGATTATATAATAGCAAAGGCATGTTACTAAATGGAATCTATGGCCATTTTAGAAAACAGCTGACACAAAATGTCCTAGAGTAAAACCATGACAACAGACAAACAAATCATCTCAACGAATAGATCAAAAAACTTCCCACCTGACAAAGCACTTTCAGCTTCCTGATATAGCTGTGTTTTTTAATATTAAAAGTCCATACAAGGGCCGGGCGCGGTGGCTCACACCTGTAATCCTAGCACTCTGGGAGGCCGAGGTGGGCGGATCGTTCTGAGCTCAGGAGTTCGAGACCAGCCTGAGCAAGAGCGAGACCCCATCTCTACCAAAAATAGAAAGAAATTAATTG